>JAPMUY010008087.1:0-122500 GCA_026901105.3 Galaxias olidus
TGCCCATCTTTGTGAGTCACACCACACACACACACACACACACACACACACACACACACACACACACACTGGGACCCAAACACACAAGTACACAGCCCGGCTCCCAATCACACTCAAATTACCTCCATAACCTTGTTTCTCTCGGTGTTGATGTGTTTTGCAGCGAGCCAGCGGGTGTACCGTTTTGTACGGGGGACGGACCGGGGTTCCAAGAAGTTCACGAGGCGGGACTTCCTGCTGGGCGAGGCCAATGGGCTGCTGCCTGGTGACATGCTCACCCTCCTCTGCACGGCATAGGTCCAGTGTGATCGCAACAGGAATGGGAATCCAGTCACTTACATTAGCTTTGGTGCACACAACCTGGGCCTGTGAAAGGGACAGAGATAAACTCAGTAGGTGGCGTTCTTTTCGACGCAGAAGACAAATTGATTCTAGAGCGCAATCGAATTGGAATGGTAATCGTAGCCTGATCTGGTAAGGCCTAGTGGTATCTGTAATTCGAGCTCATATCATACTGGAGATTAGAGTTATATACCCAATCCGTGTATGTCTCCCGCTCCTGAATGCTACTCTATTTGATATTCAGCTGGCATTGTCGTTTGGCTCCGATCCTGTGATCCTGTGCCGGCTGCTGTGCGGAGACAAATCCCTTGTTGTTACTTAGCTGTAGCACAGGGGGCAGCAGAGGTCAACTGTCCTCTCTCCTTGCCTCTCTTTCTCCCGCTCTCTAATCAGGGAGTGCAGAAGAGGTTAAACTTTGTGGATATGTTAATGACTCAGAGTTGTAATGTATGCGCCCATAAATGTTTCAAAAGCATGGTGGTGGCTGTTTAAAACAATTCTAATTAACCCTGCGGGTATGGTGAAGACGGTGTCTTGAAGTTTTCCCTTTTTTGTTGTGGGAACGATGAGCAAGTCTGTTTAAAGTGTTTCCAAACTGGGCTTATTGACAGAGGAGTGGGAGGGATTGCTCTGCTTCGCTGGAGCCATGTGGGAGGGGGAGGAGAAGAGAGAGAGAGAGAGAGAGAGAGAGTGTGTGTGTGTGTGTGTTTGTTACAATGGGGCAAGTTGTTGGATGTTACGATTTCCCTGGGCAAGCGAGGAACGAGAAGCACAGAGAGAGAGAGAGAAGTACCTTGACAAGCCCCCTTTAGCCGGGAGGTAGCTGGTGCAAGTCCTCAGTGGCCGTTCCCCCCTCGGTAAATATCTGCCTCTCGGTAATTAGCCCAGCTCTCCTCACCCACAAGCCCCTTGATGTGTTCTCTCGCTAGCCTGGAAGTGGGACGTCGTGTGAAATAAATGATGAGAGAGTTCTACGGCGAAGTCCGCCCGCGTCCCCGCGTCCCCCCCGTCCCCCCGTCCCCCCGTCTCCCCCCCCCCACCCCGCCCCGCGGGCAGGCCGGGGAAAGGAGAGGGTGTCGGAGGCGCTCCTTTAAATATTTCTGGCCCTCCTCGTGAAGAGAGTGTTTACCGTCGGAGACCTGGCGCCGCTCTTGTCCAGATGGTCCCGGCCAGCATCTGAGAGAGAGAGGGAACGCCCCAGAGCCCGGCGCGCTCGCCTCTCTTCTCCTCCTGCCTCGCTCGCCGCTTTTCATCCCATCTCTCTCTCTCTCTCTTGCTCTCTCTCTCTCTCTTTTCGTCTAAGACCTCACATTCCCTGTCATCCTCGTTCACCCCCCTTTTTTTTCTTCATTTGCCGCTTTTCCAATCCTCTGGCACCCGTACTTTTCACCTCCTATAGAGCTCTTTCTCTCCTCCCCTCCCCCTCAGCTCGGGCAGAGAGGGAGAACATTAGGGGTTGTGCGTCTCCGGCTGACCCCTCCCTGCTGACCTCTGTCTGCTCTGTCTGTCTGTGGGCTCCAGCAATGGTCGCTATTGAAACGTGGCACCGGGGATCTGGCTGGGTGTCATGTAAGAGGGGGCCAGAACAACGCCTGCCAGGGTCTGCTATCCTTCTCTCCCTCCCTCCCTCCCTCGCTCCCTCTCCCCCCATCCTCGCTCCCTACCCTCCCTGCCTTTCCCTCGCTCCCTCTTTCACAACCCCATGTCTCCCTCCCTGCCTCCCTCCCTCTCTCTGTCTCTGCCAAGCTCCAGACACCTGCAGGTATTTAATGAGGAGATAGCTCCCATTAAAGGTGCTGTGCTGGCTGTCATAAGAGAGAGCGAGTGAGAAAGAGGGAGAGAAAGAGAGAGTCAGACAAAGAGAGGGAAAAAGAGAGAGGGAGCCGCTGTTGGAAATGAGAGAAAGACTGGCTTTCTCAGAGGACGTGTTGGTGCCAGAATGGGGGGGGGGGGGGGGGTAGTGAGAGAGCAAGCTAGAGCGTGAGAGAGAGAGAGAGAGAGAGAGAGAGAGAGAGAGAGAGAGAGAGAGAGAGAGAGAGAGAGAGAGAGAGAGAGAGAGTGACGTGGGGAGGAGGGGAGGCAAATGGGGAGAGGAATATGGAGGACAGGGCCGTGCTGCATGGCGAGCAGGATGGAGACGAATGGGGAGGGGGGTTAAATGGAGTCCTTCAGCCTTTCACGTGGACCGGACGTGTTCCTCATGTCTCCTTTAAGGAGACGGAGTGGCCTCCTCCTGCTGTCTCCCCGAGCCACTGAGGTCACACCTCTCCACACACACACACACACACACACACACACACACACTACAAATTTATGCAGTATATACACAGTACCAAACAACACACTGTGTACGGTATTAGGCCCAATACTTCCAGTGGAGCTAGCCTGCACACGTACCCAGTTTGTGGCAGGCCGCAGACAGACCAGGGGAGAGGGTGGCCTCCCAGGGTGAGATGAGGCTAACAGGCTAAGGGTGCAGTGTGCTGGATGCTCTCCCTCTCTGGTGGTGGTGAGCTCCATGCACTCCTCCTCCTCCTCCTCCTCCTCTCCTGGCCGTGGGTAAGCACTTTGCCGGGTGACAGCGCCCATCCTTCACTGGGTCCCCGCCATATGCCGCGCTGCTGTCAGAGGAGACGACCGCAGCTGCTCCAGATGCTCCCCCCCCCCCCCCCCCACCCCAACACCCCCCACTACCCCAAACACACACACACACACACACACACACACACACACACACACACACACACACACACACACACACACACACACACACACACACGCACACGCACACACACACACACACACACACACACACACACACGCACACGCACACACACACACACACCCCTCATGCAGCAGCACACGGTGAAGAGAATGATGAGAGAGAAAGTCGGGTGAAGTGTACATTGAGGGGCAGTTAAAAGCCACAGGGAGAGACATTTCTCTCCGAATATGGGAGCGTGTGCAGGAGAGCAGGAGGTTTAAGGGGGTAGCGGAGGCAGTGAAGGGTGTGGAGCGCAGCACTGAATGGGATGCTCGGGGAATACATTAGGAAGAGGAGCGCCTGGGTTCAGTCAGGAGAGGATAGTATGGAGGATAGAGGGCGACACTCAGGCTGGAGACAGAGACACAAGCACGGGCCGCCGCAAGGACAACGGAGAGAGCAGGGGACTGCAACTGAGCAGCGCTGCCGGCTGTTTCTCCTTTCTTCAGGTGGGATGTTTGACTTGATAGGTTGTCAGCAGCCATCTTTTGACCCTGTGCTGTGCCAGCGGTAATCTAGAGGGCTTCTCTCCAATGGAACATTACCCGGCCTTCCAATCCCATCAAAAAGCCCTTTGGTTCTCCCTTTAGTAAAGAAGGGAGCAAATGAACGAGCGGGCCACGCGGTCTCTCTGGCGCTCTCTGTCTGGCCCCAAACGTTTCCTTCAAGCGGTGTTAAATCAGGCCTCAGAGTCTCTCAGCTATCAGCTCAGAGGCTCTGGGATCGTCTGGCTGAGAAAGTAGACGTGGCTAGCGCTCACAGCGGCCCTGCTTAAAGCCATCGGTGTGCTCGTTGCTTCTATTTGCGCGTGTGCGCGTTAGCTTGTGCGTGTGTGTTTGTTTGTGTGTGTTAGCGTTGTGGATGTGTGTGCGTGTGTGTGTGTGTGTGTGTGTGTGTGTCTGTGTCTGTGTATGTGATGGTGTTTGTGTAAGAACAAGGCTGGCCAGACACAACACACTTGGCTGTGCAGCGCGGCGCGGCCAGGACGCTTGTTCAGCAGCTTGACTTCAAATCATGCATGAAATATGCCTCTTGTCTGTCGATCCAGTCAGCTCCTCTCATACACATCCTCTGTGTCGGCCGCCTGTCTGTCTGCCTGCCTGGCGCTGCCTGTCTGTCTGTCTGCTTGCATTCCTGCCGTCCTGTCTATCTGGACGCGTTGAGCTCCTAGCCTGTCTCCCCCATACTGAAGCTTTTCATTGTGACTGAAAAACTGTCGTTCACTATTGTGGAGCATGAAGCGTGGGGAGGCAGCGACTTTTAATTGTTTAGCAATTAGGCGGTGAACTGTACTAATTGAAGGTGTTTTAATTTATCTGCGGGAGGGATGGATTAATATGTTAGATATTTTTAGGCTCAGCCTCAGCTTCTGTTAAAAGTGTGCTATATGCTGTGTGTAAAGTGATCTATATGTCTGGGCAAAATGTGTGTGTGTGTGTGTGTGTGTGTGTGTGTTTGTGTGGCGGTATGGCGGTGTCAGGCTGACTGTGGCTGGGCTGTTTACTCTTGCTTGGCTGCAGAGTGCAGGGCCAGTCATGCATCATAAAAAGCTGGTGATGAGTTCTGCACTCAGGGTTTCAAACGAAAAGTTAAAAGATCACAGATCTATTCAATCAGAAACGAAGAAAGGTGTGTGTGGTGGGAGAGGGTGAGAACTAGAGAGAGAGAGCGAGAGAGGGAGAGAGAGAGGGGAGAGAGAGAGAGAGGGAGGGAGAGAAAGAGAGACAGAGAATGAGCAAGCCAGGGACAGAGAGACAGAGAGAATGCACAAGCAGGTGAGAGAGAGAGAGAGAGAGAGAGAAACAACGAAGGAAGAAGGCAGGCTTTCAAATATGTACTTGAACATTGTGTGTGTGTGTTTGTGCTTGTGTGTATGTGTGTGTGTGTGCATGTCTGTGTGTGTGTGTGTGTGTGTGTGTGTGTGTGTGTGTGTGTGTTTGTTCTGTCTGTCAGCGTGTTCCCGACGGCACAGAATTGATCAGAGAAAAGTCTCTCAGCTTGAAAATGAGACTGGGGAGGTAAAAGAACAAGTGTTCCATAACTTAATGAACTTTATTTTATTTGATTATTTTCCGGAACTATTTCACGCATGGTCGAGGTGCTGTAAATCTATAAACAAACACGTAAACGGGCAGAAAAGATTGATGCATAAATGAATAAATCACCTGGGCACTGAAACCCAAAATTAACTCGGCTTTGCCTGGAGGGTTCACGGGGGCCCCCTGACAGACTGGTCTAGACTGGATCTCTGACGCCTGCACCGCTAAGGGCAAAACCACAGGTAAGGATGAAGTGGACGACCTATGGCGTGACTTACAGCCGATGAGGAGGAGGAGCACCATGAGGAGGATGGGGACGGGAGAGAAGTTGGGTCGGTTGACTACGGGAAGCGACAAGGTGTTCAGAGGCTCCCGGCGGGTGTGTGTGTGTGCGTGCGTGCGCGCGCATGTGTGTGTGTGTGAGTAGGGTATTGTCTCTAGGTAAACAGGCGCTGTTGTTTGGTTTCTGCCTGGTTGAGCAGAGGAATACCGGGTGAGGTTGGTGAGTAATTATGCCGGCTGTGGGAGCAGCCGCACGGCTCCGTCGTCGGGCTAATTGGACTGTTTGGTAGCGAACGTGGTGGGTTTCACGCCCGCTGACGTCCGCTGGCACCGTTCCCTCACCCGCCCCACCTGCCTCTGTGCATAGCACCGCGCCTGGTTACCTGGTTTGAGCACATGGAAACGTGCTCTCTGTTTCTCACATGAGCTCTGTCCTTTTTTTGACCCCCCCTCCCTCCCTCCCTCTCTCTCTTCTCTCCCTCCCTCTCTCCCCCCCACACTCTCTCCGAGGGTGGTCTTGGATTTGTGCATGGCTTTTTAATTGCGGTGTTTAAAAACAAATGTGATGTTCAATTAATTGATTAACTCCCCCCCCTTCATCACATCCCTCTCTCCATCTCTTCCGTCTCCTGCATCTCTCTCTCTCTCGCTCTCTCTCTCTCTCTCTCCCTCCTTCTCTCTTCCTCTCCGTCCTACTGTCCCCCCATGCTGGTCTCCTTCTAGCCACCCCCTCCCTCTGTGAGGTGCCAATCAGTCTTCAGAATGCCTCAGTTCTGCTTGCCGCGCGCTGCTCCTGTGTGTGTGTGTGTGTCTGCGTGTATTCCTCTGAGTTGGCGGAGATGGATGTACGTCAGTCAGGACCAAGTCCCCCTGGAGTGTGATTAATGGAGCCAGCTGTGGACACCATCTTGTGAAACACACTCACACACACACACACACACACACACACACACACACACACACACACACACACACACACACACACACACACACACACACACACACACACACACAAGCAAGCGCTCACACACACATAAACTTCTCACACCTTTTGCCTGAACTGCAGCTTTTTCTTTTTACTGTGCCCCTGTCATGTCATTACAAGGAATGAGCTGGTGTTTATGAGAGCCCAATTCTGGCTATAAGAATAACTATTACCTACACCCCCCCCCCCCCCCCCCACTTCTCTCTCTCTCTCTCTCTCTCTCTCTCTGGCCTCCTTGCTTTTCTCTCTCTATCCATCCCTCACTCTCTCTCTGAGTCTATCTTTCACTTCCTTTGTGTTTCGTTCTGTCTGCCCTCCCTCTGTGTGTCTCCCTCCCCCTTCTGTCTCCCCCCTTCGGGCCGACACTTACACCTCCATCAGGAGAAAACAAGGGTCCTTGACATTCAATTTCCTGCTCGCCACGCACATTTTCATTGTGTGCTTTTCCCGTTTTTTTTCTCTGCACAGTCTTTTCCCAGTGAGTCAGAGAGAAAGGTGGTGGAATATGGCGGTGGGTGAAGCGGGGGGGCGTTTGGAGTAGGGGGCTGTGACTGTGGACAGTGTAGCTGTGGTGGTGGTGGGGGGTTGAAAGGTAATGGTCTGCCGCTAAGCCACCCAGTAGCAAGGTCACTTTACTGGAGTGCTGTTGGCTGAGACAGCCGTTCCTGGAGCCCAGTCTCAAAGTGCGTGCGTGTCTGTGTACACATGCTAGCGGAGAACATTAATGTCCGCGGCAGCAACGCTACAAAACCCTTTTATTCTTGTCGGGTGCGACGGGCCTGTGGGCTTTGTGGAATCTTGGCCGGAACAAACTTCCCTCAAATTCCCTCCCTGAAAGCTGTAGTCGAGCCCTGCACGTCTTGTGTTTCTTTCAGACGTGTTTATGTGTGTGTGTGTGTGTCGTGGCACAGGGTTGTGTGACAAACCGCTTGCCTGCGTGTGAGTGCACATGGGTGTGTTTGCGCTCTGTCGTGTAGAGAGATAAATGAATGTGCTCGACATCGTCTGGAACAGGTGGCGGAGTCAGCAGGGAAGATACTCAGACACGCACACGGGCGCACACACACTCACACACTCCCCAATTACGCATAGATTGACTCAAATGCAATTCCCTCGCCTCGTCCAAGAACGCGGCCAACTTTGTTAGGCCCAGGCGAAAGGACAGGACATCGTTCACTCCCATGTTGAGAATGGGATTTGCGTCAGAGACCATCCTTTCTAATCAACCACGCATGTTTGCCTGACGCATCTCCTGTCAGCGTGCTCGATACGACGCTCCACAGATAGACTGATGCAGCCTTCAGCGCTCGCCCGGCCCATTGTGATGCTGCCTTTGGAGTGTTAAATCAATGCCACCCCCCCCCTTTCTCTGTGTGCATGTGTGTGTGTGTGTGTGTGTGTGTGTGTGTGTGTGTGTGTGTGTGGGGTTAGGCGAGCGTGGTGTCGGACCAGAACACAGAGCGCATGGTGAAGGTGCCAGGCAGGCGGCTGGCTGATGAGCTGGAGGGCCTGTGGGAGTGCTCCTGTTGTCTGTCCGCGGCAGGACAGGAGTTCCAGGCACACAAAGCCCTGCTGTCTGGTACGACTGGCCATACAACAGTACAGATAACACACACACACACACACACGAGTTATTGGCGCCTGGGCGACAGCCCGCCAGCTTCGCTCGGAGAAACTTGTAGAAACAGACCAACTTCATGTCCCCGAGGAGTCCGGCAGAGCCTGTTAATTATTGGTTTGGTGGGGATGTGTGTGAGGAGACATTTTAATTGTGTGCTGCTGTGGTTTGGAGCACCCCCCCCCCCCCTCTCCCCCCGCGCCACACGCCTCCCTCCCTCATCTACCCCCCCCACCCCCACCCAGCCCCCCCATCTGGCTGTCGCCGCTACCTGAGCCAGGTGACACCGAGCCCCCTCGTTATTCTCCTTCGCCGCCGTTTCCCATGACAACTCTCCGCGCCGCTAATCGCCGTGGAGACGGACAGGGCAGGATCAGAGGAGGCGGCGAGCGCGAGCCGGCGGAGCCCAGCGTCTCAAATTGGCTGCTTATTGGCAGTGATCTACAGTGTGTGGCCGACGGGTCTCCGTCTCCGTCTCCGCCGCCGCAGCGTGACCTCGGCCTGGGATCGTCTCCGCGTGCCAGCAGCTGAGAACCAGGGCCGAGCGGCGCGCCACACGGACTAGGCTGGTAGATAGAGGGGGGGATAGGGGAGGGACAATTAGACAGATGCAGCCGCAGCAGAGTCCAGGCGTCCGTGGGTGGACCTTCCGAGGGAGGCAGAGGGAGGGAGTGTGTGTGTGTGTGTGTGTGTGTGTGGGGGGGGGGGGTTTCATTACACTGACAACGCAAACAAACGCCCAAACACATGCTCACACACAAGGCCCTCCTTATAACTGTATTCTGACAGCGGATTGTGGGGTGAGAGAGAAAAAAAAGAGACAATCTGGTCAATTCGTCTGGCAGGATTGAAACCTCATCAAGTGCCCCTTCCCTCTCCCACTAAGAAACCACTCAGCACAGCTACGCTCGCCTGAAAACTGGGTTCTGATGGAAGAATGTTGAGATGAAATTCGATCAATTCGTTCATGAGGATTGGAACCTCATCAAGTCTCCCGCACCCCCCTTCTTTTAGCATAAGATGTTGTTAGCACAGACAACAATTTTGTTACACAGATTTTCTATCAATATTTAGAGATTTTAATTGTACTTTACAATAGCTTACATGCTCAAAATAACGCATGTAACTGTTAAAGGTAATCACACCATAACTCTATTCAACTAATTGTAAAATATAAAAACCCACAAGGTGTACAAAATAATGGTATCATCTGTGAGTATTCATGTGACCCTGTTCCTTTGTACGAGAACATTTCTAGCTGTAAGAATATTCGTTAATATGAGTTATGTAAAATTATATTATATAGAATATAGACTGCCGAGCAAAGTAAGGTTAGAACAGCGTCTCTGTCTTTAAAGCTGACAAAGTAAACGCTTCATAATCGTGGAAAGCGTAATCTGCTAGTAGCTCGGTAACTGCAGCCTCCGTAACATTATTTAAGCTTTATTCTTGCCAATTGTGTGTTCCATGTCGCAAAATAAGAGCACATTGTTAGCTGCTCAGCGGCAGCCTAAACTAACTAGCAAGCTAACTAGCAAGCTAAATGGCAACTTGTGTAGCTGCGGAAGTTGCTCCAATGTCACACCACTACGCTGCTTGTTTTAGCTGTATGGGGTTTGTAGTTCTTTGTGCAACCCTCTGTGAAACAAACAAATTCAGCTTGGAATCTCAACTTGCACATAAGCAACTTGTTAAAATTTTAGGTAGCGCAAGCGTGTTTTTTAAAGTTGTATTATGCAAGTAATACTCAGTCCTGGCCCCCTTATGTAAAACACTCTGACCCAAACCTCCTCTGTTTTCCAGTGGCAGCACAGAGCTTTGTTGTGGTCTCTGCTAGCAGGGAGACATCGTAGCCATGCGGTGTCAGACGGGAGACGGAGCTATCTTGGATGTTCCAGGCGGCCCTCTGAAGGCCTGTGCGCTGCACAAACAACAAGATCCAGAGCTCTTCATCAGAGGCTGGCATCTCTCTCTCTCTCACTCACTCTCTCACTCCCTCTCTCTGTCTCTCTCTCTCTGTGTCTCTCTCTGGTTTCTCTGTGTCTATCCCTCTCGCTCTCCCTCTCTAACTCCCTCGTTCTCTCTCTATCCCTCTCTCTCTCCTTCTCTAATGTGTCCTCTCAGCCCGTGTGCCGTTGTTCAGTTCCATGTTTGAGTAGGAGATGGTGACGGGAGCCTCATCACTGGCTGCCCCAGGAAGTGCTCCCTTGCTGGGAAGCATCAGAGATTTGAACTTGTCGACCATCTTTCCCTCTGTTGCATCATCTCCTCTTCACCTCCCACTACATTATACTGTACGTCTGCATTTATTCTTTCATGAGGGGGAGGAGGGCTTTGTCTCCCAGCTATGTCATTTGGATTGCAGTCTCGCAGCATAAGCCAATGTAAGTATGCTGTCGGTGTACTATTTGTATACGCTGTTTCTTTGTTTTGTTTGAGTGAGAATTTGCGTCGGCGTTTGTGTTGACGTGCGCCTGCCTGCGTGTGTGTGTGTATGTGTGAGTCCCAGTACCTCGGCTGGACCCGCTCACCTGATAGGAGGCGGTGGAGATTGAGCCGCGGTGCTATGGCGGCCGCGTCAGCGGAATATTGATGCACCGCGCGGGGAAATTATGAGGCACACAGCGAGGAAATGCATCTTAATTGCTGTTTAAGTGGGCGTCTTCATCAGAGGAAGGGAGGGAGGGAGGTAGGCAGGCAGGGAGGGAGGGAGGGAGGGAGAGAGAGTGGGCCGTGGCACCACTGCACCGTGGGCAGAGAAGCCCCGGGATCCAGGCATCACGTTTAGGTGCGCTGTGTCCCATACCTGTGCAGGGGACAGCTGCTAGTGTTCCTCCGTCCTGTTTGTTTGTTTCTTTGCTTGTTTGTTTGTTTGTTTGTTTGTTTAGTCTGGGCACCAGGGCTTTGCCGAACTGTTTGTTCCGAACCGTTACAGTAATTTCCTTCGTGTGTTTTTGTGTCCCCTCGTCCTTGCAAATGGCCACCAAATGGAACATAACGCACTAAGCTGTTGGTATACCTGGTGTGACCCTGCTTAAACGCCCGGGGTCGCCGTGGCAACGATAAAGCAGGGTTATAATTGGTTTAGTCCCTTGTTCTGCCTCTCGGAGCGGAGGGAAGGGTTCAAGTTACCGTTACCGTGCCGACAAGCGATAAAGGGTGCTTTTGTGGGCTGCAGGCTCCGTGTGTAAGCAATAAATGTTCAGGATTAATTCCAGGATTCGGCTAAAAGGAATTTTCAATTTTGGGTGAAACGTGTTTAGACTCTGCAAGGGTTGTTTCTGAAAAGTAGCTCACTGTTTGTCCTGCTTAACTTGCTGGGAGTGTACCGGATCCCTTGTGCGTGTGCGAAAGGTTTGAGTGGGCTTAGCTGGGTTTGTGGAGTTTACACGAGGTACCTTCTAAATGTGGCCCAGCGTCCCCTTCTTTTCCTTTATGTCTCTTGTGTCTTTCTTGTTCCTCTGTCCTCCAGAGCCAGATAAATGATGTGGAGCCAGAAGTGTTCAAGGACATGATGTTCTCTATCTACACAGGCAAGGCCCCCGACGTAGACACGCTGGTCCACGACCTCCTGGCTGCTGCTGACAAGGTGCACCATGAGCAGCCTGTTTGTCTCTCTTTGACTTTGTGTGTACGTGTGTGTGCGTGTGTGTGAGTGTGTGTGTGTGCGTGTGTGTGAGAATGTGTATGTAAACGCATGCGCCTGTGTGCGTGCGAAATGTGATTCTATAGCACATGCGGTCTACACTAAAGGAATATTGAATTCTGCACACACCAAAAATATAACACACACGCACGCCTACACACACACACGCAGCCTATTAATCATTGTCTGTGTTAAGTGGTGCCCCTGTGTCCTTAAGGATTTCTTCCCATTGTGAGGTGGCCTGTGGCCCAGCGTTCATCCACTCCCACATGCACTCCTCCAGGCTCCTCTCCTCTGCCTCCTATCTATTAATAGGGGTGTGTGGCTCTGCGGGGAGCTGGATAAACAGAGGCTCAAGGCCGAGGCTCACTCTGGTCCTTCTCTCTTTCCACACGCCACCCTAACATCCTCTCTGGCTGCACGCTAGTCAATAGAGCAGGACGCTGCTTATGTCATCCCTGTACACACACACACACACACACCCATCTCGAACTGCAAACTACAACTGGGCTTACTATCGTGCAAGTCGGTATTGTTTGTTTGTACGTGTTGTGTGTGTGTGTGTGTGTGTGTGTGTGTGCGTGTGCGTGTGCGTGTGCGTGTGTGCGAGTGCGCCTGTCACAGAGTGTTTCACATCTTTGTATGGCGAAATGTTTTGTCATATTGGACATTTTCCTTCATTTGACGGAAAACCTTAACCCTGATCTCCGCTTCTCCCATTCGCCTCTCCTTTCCTTGTCCTCCCTCCAGCTGTCCACACTGTGTCTGTGTGTGTGTCGCCCAGAGAAACAGCTCTCTCTCTCCCTTTGTCTGCCTCTAAACCAACGCTCTCTCGATGACATTCCCTTTCCTCAAAAGCGAAACAAGTTGCAGTGCCATTGTAACTATTAATAATCCCTTTCCGTCTCTATCTCTCTCCCCCCCCCCCCCCCCCCCCCTCTCTCTGTCTCCCTGTGTGTGAATGGTTGTATGACTGTGTGTGTGTGTGTGTGTGTGTGTGCTTGGTGGGGGTGGGGGGTGGGGTCAGTCAGTCAGTTTGCCCTAGCCTGGTGAGTCTGAAGGTGATGTGCCGCTCTGTGCGGCGGTCTGTCAGTAGACAACGCCTCGGAGATCCTCACCCTGGTCCCAGACCGTCGACAGCGTCGCCAAAGGGAGTGACCCTGACCACTGACAGCCATCTCTCACTGTGCTCCCCCTCCTATGGTGCTCACCTTCACTGTAACCATCATAGGGTATGTGTACCTTCAAATCATTCCCTCCAACGGTATTAAGATTATGTCGTTTTTTTTAGATCTCTTACAAATATCATGCGTGGTCTCATATATGAAAGTTAACACCTTTTCTTAGCACACACACACACACACACACACACACACACACACACACACACACACACACACACACACACACACACACACACACACACACACACACACGTTTTGTTACCCGCTTTCCAAACCCAGTCATACATACTCGCCTAGTCATTGTTGCTGAGTGGCTCTGCAAAATGAACGTGATGGTGGAAAGAGCATAGCCAGTCTATCATGCTTGGTGGGAGCTTTGTCATTGTCAAATCGTTTATGTACTGTTTGAAAAATCCTCTGCTGTTCTTTTCTCCACCCGCTGTCTTTCTTCTTCCTCGTGCTCCTTCTTTCACGTCACTCTGCCTCCAAGTCTGTCCGCTCTTTTCGGTCTTCATCCTCTCATCCCATCCTCATCCAGTCGTTGCTCTCTCGTTCCTTCATTCTCTCCCTCCCTCCCTCCCTGCCTCCCTCCCTCTCTCCCTGTCCATCTCTCTCTACTTAACAGCTCATGTGTGCCTAAGGTGCTCAGTAATGTAGATTCCTGCCCCTAATCCTCGTCATTAATTGTGGTTACGGGCGTTATGACAGTTTAATTTGCGACAGTGTTGTTGTTGGGGGGGTTGAAATTGGCCACAGGGGATTCTGGCGAGCGAAGGCGTTATCCACTCTCTTCCTGTGGACAACATTGACGGCAGCAACCACAACAAAACCAAAAATCAATAAAAGGGACGGCTATAGGAAACAAACGGCACAGTGGAACCAATAATAAAAACCTTGAACAACCTCGCAGGCAGCCTGCAGCCCCTCCACTTATAGGACCCCCTGCCTCCATTTCTCTCTCTCTCCCTCTGGTTCTCTCTTCATCTCTCTCTCTGGTTTGTTTCTTGTTGTTTTCTTTCTGCAACCCCCCCCCCCCCCACCTCCCTCCCCACTCCTTCCCCTCCCCTGCCTTCCTCCCCCCAGCCCCCTGGCCCAGTCTGCTCTCCAGCTGTGGCTGCTCTCTCGCTGCCCTTTGCCAGTCTGCTTCCCCAGGCTAAGCTCAGCGGCCATTACCCAGAGCAGGGGTTCACGTCCCCGACAGGGAACAAGGTCAGAGGTGGGCTGGAGGTCTAGGGAGGTGAGCGGTACACGCTGCGGCACGGAGGCGCACGTACACACACACACACACACACACACACACACACACACACACACACACACTCACACGCACCGACACGCACCACTGCTTTTTATTAACACACACTCACATGGAAACTGGACAAATGTCATTAAAGGCCAGGCAGCGGTGTGCGTGATAGAGCAGCACGGCCCCTCTGGGTGTGAGGAAGGTGGGGTTCCCACCGGGCCTGGCCGAGGGGGCTTAGGGGTGTGGGGCTGTGGACCACCACGGCCTCTTTGCCTGCCATTAGCTCGTTTAGTCATGAATAAGGCGGTATCTCTTTTTAATCTCTCCCCTCCCCCGCTCTCCCTTTCAGCCGTGTGGCTGAGGTGATGAGCACATCAGGTGGGCGGTCTATGGTGGTGGAGTCCACCCCATACCGGAGGCCTACCCCTCGCTGGCCCAGCCCCAGTGCCCCTTCCTGGGCTCACCCTGTAAACCCCTCCAGCCATCCTAGGGGCCCGGAGGAGGAAGAGGGGGCCCCCCGTTCCCTGGTCTCCCACAGCACCTGGAGCAGACAGACGTACCAGACCATGGGACCCCCTCCACCTCTTCCTCTTGGGAAGTGTGAAAGGGAATCGTTTGATGTGGATACAATAAATGGATGACCTTCTGATGTCCTTTGCAGAAGGAAAAAGGTTTCTCTCTGTGACGTGAAAAAGCTCAAGCAGGCTGCTAAGGCAGACCGTTCTTTATTTGTTATAAATAAGTTTTGTTTGAGAATTCAAGTTTCATACAAAGTCAGTCTCTCTCAGTTGGTGAATTAGTCCATTAAAACCCAGAAGGTCAACAAAAACCGCAACAAAAACTTGTTAACGTTCCACAAACTGTTTTCACCAACAGCACTTTCCAGGACCACATAACATGTTCCACCCAACTACCAAATGTTTAGTCTCGCCTCGTGAAATACATTTTTTTGTACTCCCAAATACCCCCCCCCCCCCCGCCCCCCCACCACCACTCCCTCACCCCTGTCCCCCTGTCTCTTTAGTGTGTCTGATCTCTTCAGAGCATGCTCATTAGCACGCCAAGTCTGTGCGTTTAGTCCGTGTCTACCTATGTATGGGCTCATTAGACACACATGTTTGAAGTTGCAGCCGGAGCAGTCACAAGCGCGCACGGAACCCTCCCGTGATCAAAGTCATACTTTAAGTTGGGTATCCCTAGAGTGCGGGCCAGCCAGCGCCAAATGTGTTTTTCCCCGCTCTCTTGTCGGCTCTGACAAAATGTCGGTTCAGGTTTGGTATCCGCCGTTAGATTCGCACAGAGGCAGCAGACTCGCGCCGCCGTTCCCCTCCGCGCCGTATCTCAACCGCTGACCGGGGCTGACGCCCGCCGAGTCTTCTGTCTCCCCTGAGGGCTTTATTCCTGAGCCTCGCCAAACACTCGTCATGGTTATGTCGGCCGCCCGTGTCCAGGGCCTCCGTGTACACTGTACATCTCTGTCAGCGCCGCGGAAGGCTGGAGCCAGCCACGGTACAGCTAGTGTCGGCACGCGGCCAGCCTTCTGCTTCTTCCTAAAGGTGCACTTGTGCTTGTTTGTGTGTGTGCGCGTGTGTGTGTGTGTGTGTGTGTGTGTGTGTGTGTGTGTGTGTGTGTGTGTGTGTGTGTGTGTGTGGGCCCGCGCAGACCAGACCATCAGGGAGAGATGGATGGACAGATAAAGCGATAGACGCCGGGAGGCGCACTGCGTTGTCATGCATGCCGCATGATCCTGTCGTTCTCTCCCCTCCCCCGGCCCGCCCCATCACTCACTCTCTCTTTACGGGCGGGCGGGGCGCGGCCGGTTAGCGCCGTAGAACAGATGACAAGTCTGTGTGCCGCGAGGAGGAGGAGACAGGTCGGGATTGATGCGGCATTCCTGATCAGGATAAATGGTACGGCGGGAGAGACGAGAGGCTGTGGAAGTTGCTTTGATTGCCCAGACGCGGGTTTTGAACCCCGATGACTTCGACAGCAAAGCCCCCTTGTCCGCCCCCCCCCCCCCCCCCCCCACCCCAGCCTGTGGAAAGATTGCCCGTAACATATCGTTCCACAACTTCACATTATATCCAGTTTTAACCCCTCAACGGAATTGAGTTTTTTTCCCATAGGCCTCATTTGACCGTCCATCGTGTTCATATCACAAGCCACATGATCCCATCTTGTTTTGGATGAACCTGTTTGGATGTTGGACGGGGGGCCCGCTAGACTCTATTACTCGTGCTATCTTGGTAAGTGCTACCTTTGACAAGTAGGTAGGAATGAAGGCCTCGGGGGCCAGAGGGAGGGGAAGGAAGGGGGGGAGGGGGGGAAGAGATGGTGCGTCCGACAGGGAGAATGGATGAACGCATGGATGGAGAGTGATAAAGTGTCACAGGGATGAGACGGGCCACATGGATAGCGGAGGAGGGCCTGAAGGGGAAGGCAGACGAAGCAGCCAGTAGATCTGATTGTCCCACCGTTCCTTTCCCAGTGTGTGGCGTTGCCGCCAGGAGGGGAGCGGCCTTAAATGCTTTACTGTGACTGGAGCCCCCCCCCCACCTGGCTGCCTGGATCGTTAGCGCAGACCTGATAGCTCTGCAGGAGGACTCGGCTCCTGCGCTCTGAGAGGACGGCCCGCGGCATTAGGAGGCGCGCACACACTCGCGGGGAACGCCGAAATGAACTGTCTGCTAATAACAACGGATGTAGGAAATTAGAGGAGGAAAAGAATTAGACGAGGGAGTTGAGACGCAAATACGCACGCGCACCCACTCACACACGCGTTCATAAACCGCTAATTGCTTTGCGTGCTCCAATCCGTCTTGTGTTGGGAGCCAGGGCAATATTGTGCTACTGTGGGTGTGTGCCTGACTCATAACAGCAGACCAGCGTGGCGTAGACAAGCTCATATATTAAGATAACCCCGAAACGAAATGGAATTGTATTTCCCCGGCGGTTGAAACGACTTCTGTGGTTGTAAACTGATAGTGGATGAGATTTGGCTTTAATGAAGCAAGACTTATTGTTCACAATGCAGCAGAAGAAGTGTGTGTGTGTGTGTGTTTGTGTGTGTGTGTGTGTGTGTGTGTGTGTGTGTGTGTGTGTGTGTGTGTGTGTGTGTGTGTGTGTGTGTGTGTGTGTGCCTGTGTTGGTGTGTAAGGTGCATTATTTGTGAGAGTATGGGTGAGCGCATGTCCATTCTTTTCTTTAACAAGGTGAGCTGTTATCGGTGAGTGTGTGTGTGTGTGTTTGTTTGTGTTTGCACACGGCGGATGTGTTGTTTCGCTATTATTCAAGCAAGGTTGGACTGTCTGTGGATGGTTATTCGTTTTGCTTGAAATAATCAAGCAAACGGTTTTTATTTCACGAGTGTCATGCTCGTACCCTGCTTAATCTTTCTCAAGGTTGCCCCAGATGACCGTGTGTGTGTGTGTGTGTGTGTGTGTGTGTGTGTGTGTGTGTGTATGTGCGCGCGCATGCATGCACACTGTGGCGGTGTTATATTTATCTGTTTATTAAAAAGCTCCCGCCTGGCCAGGTTCTAATGAGACATGTGGAGCTCCTTCACTGTCAGGACGACATAACACACACACACACACACACACACACACACACACACCTCAGCACAGAACATAGCAGGAGAGCTGGAGTAAGGAGGAAAAAGGAGAGAGGGGAAAAAACTGAGAAGACAGGGGAAAGAGAGCAGCAGTGGAGAGCGGAGGAAGAGTGATAAATGACGAGAAAGACGAGACAAAAAAGAGTGAGAGACAGAGGAGGGAAGGAGATAGATGAAGGGGGTAAATAGGAAGAGATAGGGAAATTGAATGGAGGCGGTCAATTTAACAAGGTAGAAACGGAGAGGGAGCGAGAGAGAAATGATGGCAGAGTGGCTGATAAAGTGTCGGTTACGGGAAGTAGAAGAGATTGGAGAAGATGGGGGACGAAGCAGGGCTCATGATGGGATAAAGAAATTGGTAGAAGGGAGAACGGGTAGATGCTACGGAGGGAGGGTGGGTGGGTGGGGCTATATAAAGATTATAAAGATACAAGAGCGTGTGCAAGCTGTGGGCAATCTCTGAAGGATTTGGGTGGGGGGGGGAGGGGGTTTGTAATAGAGCTAGGGCGCTGTATGATGGGGAGCGACAGTCTGGTCCGTTTGTTACCTGCACGCGGCAAAATGAAAGCCTTCTCTCGGCCTCGTTAAGCATGATGCATGGCCCCGGCCATCGGCGCCGGGCCTGATTAAGATTCAGCCCCCGGAGCGGGCCAAACTGAGGCGGCCTGCCCTCCTGCTGTCCCAAAGCCAATGGGCCGAAAGGTCACACCTCAGTGACCCCACAGCCATGCCTTATTTATTTAGCCTCTCACTCAGCCTGCCGGGAAGCCAGGAAGGGAGGGGGAGAGCTCCTAATCCGCACACACACACACACACACACACACACACACACACACACACACACACACACACACACACACACACACACACACACACACACACACACACACACACACACACCTACCTAATTGACTAGTTTCTGTAAATGGAGATCCTCTACAGCTCTGAGACAAACACACACACCTGCACACACGCTACCCACTTCTCCTCCCCTCCCTCCTCCGTTCACAGTGTAATGAGCCTGTACCTGAGGAAGAGCTTGAAAGACGGAGGAAGTGCACTCGTTTAATCTACCCCCTATTTCATCTCTCTCACGCTGCAAATCTCTCTGTTTCTCTCTCCCTCTCTCTCGCTCCCTCTCCCCTGTTTGCTTACGTTTGTTGCATCAAGGTCTTTGATAGGTACAAACGCCGACTGTATAAACCCTTTGAACTCTTTTGGCAGATTGGAGGAGAACGGAGGAGGAGGAGGACGATTTTGGAAGGTTTTACCTGCCTCCAACCGCCCACCCTCCGCTGCAATGTCAAGGGAGCTCTCCCTTCTCCACCTCTGTCTATGGTGATGGAGGCAAACTGAGGGAATGAGGGCAAAGCTCCACCTGAGCCTTTGTCACCCCCCGACACCCAAACCCTGCACACACACACACACACACACACACACACACGCACCCACGCACATACACACACACACACACACACACACATGCAAGCAAGCACACACGCAAGCAAACACACACGCAAGCAAACACACACTCCAGGTCGTGTCAACCAGGGAGTTGTTTGATCCCAGTGGGGCGGCAGACGTTCCTTTTTTCGATCCAACATCCCAAACTCTTTCTACCCTCTTTCTCTTCCCTTCCTTTTGTCTTTCCATGGCTTTCCCTCCATTTGTTTCACACTCCTCTCATCACACTCTGAATATGTCTGTCTCTCCTTCATAATGTTCCCCTTTCGGCTTTGTGCCTTTGCTTGTCGTTACCTAATTATGCGGACACCCCTCATCTTTTCCCTCTTGTCCCTCTTAAATGCAAACCCCTCCCCTCCCTCCCTCCCTAACCCCCCCCCCCCCCCACCCCCCCCCCCCCTCCGTGGTTCTTGGTGCAGGTCCAGAGAGGTGTAATTGGGCTGCGCTCTGTTAGAGAGCTGCTGGAAGAGAAGCTTTAATCTTTAGTCTCGCTCAAAATGCAAAGAGAAGGCCGCCGGCTACTGCAGGGATTTTGACCTACCACACACGCACGCACGCACGCACGCACGCACGCACGCACACTCACACACACACACACATACACACACACACACACACACGCAGCCCTTTCTTCTGTGAATTGCAAGTGGTACGTCGCCATGTGCACCAGATAACCCTATTGGCGTGGATTTCGATACTTCTATTGGAGAGCCGTGGTATCTTATTAGGGGCGACTTCCATTCCCCTCAACTCACACGTGTGGTCGTTCCATCTACATGTTATATATATACATATATATATATATATATATACATATGAGAGTGAGACATAGAGGTAGCGAACCTGCACCACAAATATCTCATGGCCCCACATCCTCTGTGTCTGGACGCTACATTCCGTCTGCTTGTTGCACAGGCTTAGTGGAGCACTCTCACCAAGCCCCGTGCATCACGTTAGAGCCGTCGTGCTTGCCTGCTGTTGTGTTGACTGGGTAACGACTGTTGATGTAATGGATCGGAGGGTGTAATTAGTGCTCTGCTGCCATTGATTAATCACGGTCCACCACCTCCAGCATTACCGTGTTGTTGCTCGCGAGGGCGCGGGCGCGGGCGTCCGTGGGCTCCGGCAGGCGGCCTATATCTGACTCCCCTGACACCGCCGCTGCGGAGCCTCACGGTCTGCCGCGTCTCTGCAGGTGTTGACATCCGTCCGCGGCGTCCTCCTCGCTCGCTTCCTCGCTCTGAAGTCTGCTCTACGCGTCCTCGTCTCACCCGCAGACTTTGCCTTTGTCCGCCTTTCCGTTTCTTTCCTGCTCAGTGCGCTCACCCTCTTCCTTTCTGCACGACGCCCCTCTCCGTTCTCCACCCCTTACCCAGACTAACCCCCTCTCCCCCCCCTCCCCGTCCCCCGTCCCCGTCCCACCCTGTATCTCTCCACCCGTCTTCCTAGTCCCTGCTGAAACATCTGCAGTTCTGCAGACAAGCCTCAGGTTCCGCGATTGTCATTTGTGATTAGTGCTGATTAGCCAAATTACTTTAATCTTACAGCAAAATGATTTCATAGTTTCGCCGTAATATCAGATGAAACTTGCACGGTAAAACGGCTCATCCATTTTCTAATGCTCGTTAAGTCCTTTTTTTTGTTAATAGGATAATTCTAGCGCCAATCAGCAACTTTTTTTTTCTTGGAGGAGTCCTTGGCAGCTGAAGGAAGTCTGCTTCTGAATGTCCAGATTGCTGTTAGATAGCGGTTAGCACTTGGCCATTGTGCTAATGCTGCAGTACATCTGCTCAAAACATTGGAGAGGAGGAGAAAACTGCAGATTCACACCTTTTACATTGGAGTTCGGTCTGTGTGTGGCTGCATGTGCATTCGTCTGATAGCTGTCTGTCTGTTTGTCTGTCTGTGTGTGTGTGTGTGTGTGTGTGTGTGTGTGTGTGTGTGTGTGTGTGTGTGTGTGTGTGTGTGTGTGTGTGTGTGTGTGTGTGTGTGTGTGTGTGTCGCATGGCCACTGATTGATAGTCAGGTTGTGTAGGGCTGCTGGATGAACTCTAGATGGCCAGTGTCATGGTAACAGGCAGTAACCCACAGCACCATGTCCTTCTCAGGCTTGTTCGTGTGTGTTTGTGTGTGTGTTTGTGTGTGCGCGCGCACGTGTGTGTGAGAACAGAGTGGAGCGGAGAAGGGAATTCTTCTGGGCCGCAGAGCCACAGCGTGCCGATGGTATAGGATGTTTAAGGTCACTCACCCTTCATAGTCCTCGCTCCATGCCATTTTTTTTTATCAGGCCCCCCCCCTGTCCCTCCTCTTACACACACACACACACACACACACGCACACACACACACACGTACACTGAAAGGTCATTGTGGAGAAATAAATGTTTGTCCTGTCCTGTGAGCTATTACCCTTTATTGCCTCAAACAGATCTCTTTCTTTGTCATTCTCCACCCCCGTCCTCATTTCCCCCCCTGACTGACTGTGGTCCTCAGTCTATCTGCCCGTGCATGGCAGGCCCTAACCTTTAGAAGACAAAGGATTTGATCCCCTAATGATGTCGTAAGTCAATTGTGGTGGACACCCGTAACAAATCTACCGGGCTCTTGCAACTTCCCAATTCTTCAAACCAATTTCTTCTGCCCGGTTTGCGCGACGACTCCGGAGAGGGTCTAACTTGAAGGCATAATGCGTTCTCATCACTTTGAGAGCTGTGGGTGTGCGTGACTTCTGCCAATCGTAAGTCTGTGACAATCACACTGCCTCGTTAAAAATTCCATCAAAACCCAAAGCTGGTGTTGTTTTGCTAGCTTCATGTTGACGTGTCGCCGTATTTCTGCCTTTATTTACATTCCATTCAAAGTTTTCATCAAAATGCAAAGCATTTTATCCCATTACCCCCTCCCCCCCACACTCCAATCTTATGATTCCCTCAGTACTTGAGAATTATCTTGACTTGTAAGGCTCTGTTCTCTTCTCCCCTACCTTCCCCCCCATGTCTCCCCCCACCCCTCCACCCCCCTCGACTTGTAAGGCTCTGTTCCCTTCTCCCCTACCTTCCCCCCCATCCCCCCCCCCTCTCTCTCTGCCCCCCCCCCACCCACCCACCCCCCACCCCACCCCAACCCCGCACCCCACCCCACCCCACCCCACCCCCCTCGACTCACTGTTGTAACAGGAGCTCAGTATCAGCGTGGTAACAGAGCTCAGCTTGTACTGGGCCAATCCTCACCGTGACTGTTTTGCTGAACTTTCCAGTTTACAGCAGAGGATTAGAGCAATCATTTCCTTTTGATTTGAGTTTTCGCTGCAACACGCTGCGCTGCACTAGGTGTTAGGGAAGAACACCTGCTATCAATACAAATAAACATGCTTTTGTTTACATCTGATAATTATCTTGCAGTACGATGTGACTGTAATTAACTCAATTAACCTATACAACTCAATCAATCATGTTTACCTCAAAGTGGGAGTTGTATCTTTCTTTTAGGATGTTCTCTAATTGTGTGGTGATGCTAATTTAATGGGGAAATAATGCATTTATTTGAAGGTTATTTACAAATAGTTTGTGTGTGTGTGTTGTTTAGTACTAACACATTTAGTTAACTTTATATTTTCTTTTGTTGTTTCGTATGCCACTGTAATTTATTTTCATTTGCTGAGTCCTTATTCACTGTGCTACTACTGTAAACCATGTGTGCTGAACAAACGTATATGCACTGTGTGTGTGTGTGTGTGTGTGTGTGTGTGTGTGTGTGTGTGTGTTCTCAATGTATGGGTTGAATTTTAGTGCTTAATGACATTGTGCGTATTTCTGTGTGCGCCCTTACATGCATAACCGGTGCATTTATGTACCCGCATGGCGTGCAGGAACGAGAGGAAGAACTCACTGCGCTTTAATGAAACCCATCATCGGTACATTCAACACGAATAGATACATTCATGAATTAGCTTCACACAAGGTGCAAGTGCAACGACGGGAATAACAATCATCGTCACAATGCCCGCTAATGACTGCTGCTATGATGTGTGATACAGTGCCCCTGCTCGCTTGTTGTCTATACTACCAGTAAGCAGTATGCACAGGGGCTTACTGTAAGCACCACACCAGAACCACCATCTTCCTTATAGGAAACAACAGGTTTGATCTAGGGGTCCATCGAGACTGAAGAGTAGCATAATGAGAGTATGCTGCATGCGTTGTGGGAGGCGATAATCCCACAAACATGCAGCTCAGTGTGTTTTGAAACTAGCTAGTGTCGGTCAGGCATGGATATTTACTTTCTATTTTGAGTAGCAGATACTGTATGCACTGTAAATGTTTAGCTTTTTTTCCCCAGACACTTTCTGTCCTCTTGTTCCTGCTAAAGGGATGATGAAGTTTGGATAAGTTGTACCGAAGACAAACATCTGTTCAGCCTCCAAGAAAGCCTGCGGATGTGAAGCTGGCAAATGTACTTTGCTGTGACTTCTTGCACCTCAACACTCTCCTACCGCATGCCCCTGCGCATGCTAAAATACTGTCACCTATTCCTTTGGATTCTGCTTGTCAAACTTGGACATCGTTTTATGAAGGTATTCTTTGGGTGTAATAATAATGGAAAGAAGAGTGGGGAGTGAGATGATGGTATCATTGTAGCCTTGCCAAATCAGGACCTAATTTGGCCGTTACAGTCCATGAGGCTGACTGATGCATATGACTGGCAATGTCAGGCAATACAGACAAGAAAACAGTCGAGCCTTGAAACTGACTTTCTTAAAAAGCAGTCCTTGCCTGTTTGGCAAGATGGTTTTTAAACCATTATTTGTTTTACACTGTTAGTATTTTGTACTAATATTTAATGTTCTTCATATTGAACAAAATATATTCTACATTCATGTGAGAAACACAATCTTTTGCACACCATATAAATACGGTATGCTACTACATCATTTATTCACCAAATTCATAATGAGGTTTATGCAAGGGCTTTAATAGAAGTTCTTTGGTGTTTTCAGGACAGTGGTTGACTCAAGCGTTTCATTGCTCTCAGTTGAGCTGGTGTTTGCTTTGAAAAACGTTGAATTCTCCTCATGAAATCACATTTCAACTCGCCACTTAGCCCAGATTGGTCCTCTACCAATTATTGCTTGCCATGGTCATTTCAGAAGAACAACCATATGTCACGGTTGTAAACTGCAGGGGTAAATGTGAAATAACATTTTAGACTACTTGCGCAATATTTCTTTATTGTGTAAGCTATTGCGTGTTTTACATAGACACCATATTATTTTGACAATTTACATTCTAAGTTGGAAATGGCAGGTGGCTGTGAGATTTCACACAACGTCTTTTTCTATCTGCTTGTTTTATTTTTTGGTGCACTACGTGTTCAATTACTTTGAAAACACGAAAAGGATGCATGTTGATCTGCTCAAGCTACATAAACACAGGGCCTTCCAATTTAAAACACAACACAAGTTTATTGTTCAAATTGCACACATTGTATCTTTCTTACTGCCACTGGCTGTGTATAGATGTCAACAATATTCTGGCTCATCTCCTGGCTTTCACAAACACATCTTATGTTGTACTTGCTTTACTTCAGCTGGTTTCACCACAACGAGACAGAGCACATCGTGTTCTAGCTCTGTGATGTTGCCATGTCTGGCTGACCTATCCAGAAAGCTACTGCTGGAGACAATTTATATGCCACTTAGTTAAATGTATCGCTCTAAATTTTTCTCACATGCCCAATCTTCAACGAACGCATTACTAGAAATAGCCAGAACATGGGATGAACATTGGAATAACACTAGGAATTTAGCACATATGAATGCTATTTCATGTTTCACATATTTAAGAAGGAACAGTTTTTCCTCGCTGGTCAAGGCACTTAAGAGAGGATGATTCCTAGAGACTGGCTGCTATGGGCTGCCCTCGAAGCCTTAACAATATTGGTACACTCTGGGGTACTTCAGTGGTGGAGCTGGTAATAAAGTAAAGATGGAATGGGCTCCATGATATTTGCTGAAGGACAATGCAATGCGGGTGAGGCCTGTTTGTTCTCTTATGAGGCTCCGGCGTTGTGATCAAAAGCGAGGGGGCAAGATATTAAAGCCAAAGCGCTTTGTAAAAGGCTGCCTCTTGCCATTCACACCTGCCTCGCAGACATCCTTGGTGTCATGTAAATAGAGGAGGGAAGGGAAGGACGATGATTACTTTAGAGAGAGGTTGGGGAACGCAGCTGGGGAACAACAGCGAGGAGCGGCGAGGAGAAAATACGTCAGTGAAGGATGGGGTGTGGGGAAAGTGAAGTGAACGCTGAGAGGAGCGGCGGCGTCCAGTCAAATGGGGATTGAGGGAAAGCATATTGGGGAAAAGAGAAAATGGGGAGAAGCTGGAGCCGAGGAAACAATGGAAAGTGAAGGGTTGAGAGATGGAGATCGAGGAGACGCTCCTGCTCAGTATTCCAAACTGAGAAGGGATTTGCTTCGTGACTCGTCATCGGAGATGGCTACACCCTGCTTTTGCTCCCCCCCCCCCCCACTCCCACGGGGGTATGGCATCTCCAAAGCTGCACTGCTCCAACAGATTCCAAGCTGCTTTACCAGGGCTTGGTCTCATCATAATGCCCACAGGGGCTTGACTTATTGACTTAGTAAGGAGCATAGACAGAATGCATAAACATGATCGTAATCTTCCTTGGTGCTTCACCAACAGCCTGAGATTATGTCCGAAATAGCATCTGTCGATAAACCTTCTTTGACTTCACAGGAGCGAACAATACAGCAGTGATCGATTCGATTGCCACTAAACTCCTTTGTCCAATTGTATGGAAATAGACTTTACCAAGAGGCGACAAGGCTTTGGGAATCAAGCGTCCCCGTAGCCTAAGCTGTGGTTAACATGGCCTGAGACACTCTTGTCTCTACCCACATTGGAAATCTGAGTAGGTGAACTGATGCGGTTTTACACTAGAGTCTGCTAGGTAAACCTGTGAATGCACTGTGTCCAGTGAGGTGACATAGCGTTAATTTCCGCAGCCAGGAGGCCCCTGGAATGGAGGAGCTTGCCAAAGGCCGTGTCAAATTGGAAGTGCAAGTGGAAAAGTGGGAGGTCAGTGAAAGTAGTGTGATAGTTTGGGGGTCTGAGTGCCAGGCCACTTCCTGGGGCTTGAAGGTCGCCGTGCTCGGCCAACGCTAAATGCTGCTCGGCCATTTCTGCACGGCTAATAGAATTAGCGGGCCATCTGTTTTCTCGCAGCGTGCCAGCCCAGAACCCCTGCTAATTATGATATAATATCCCGTGCAATGGCGGACATCTTTTTAATATTCCCACAGCAAACACTCCGGGGGCGGCTGCAGCGGCTCCAATAAAAGCAGGTGGCTGGAGACTGAGACACCGCAACAGAAACTCCGCGGTCGGCACTAATGAAATAACACCGTTCTGAAAGTATATATCTTACCCCCAGATGGGAAATATGTTTAGAGCCTTCACCATGTTGCCAGGCGACTGTTGCCTGGGATGGTGTCTGTTCTTGCAGACGGGGGACGGGGGGTGGGGTGGGGGTGGGGGTGGGGTGCAAGGACCGTGCCAGAGCAGAGCTGCCTGTCTGTTGACTGGCTGTCTGGAAGAGATTGTTGCTGCTTGGCTGTCATCACTGGGATTACACTAGGTGTGCTCACAATGTCACACGTTAGCACATCAGGGAGGACGGATGGCTGACAGCCTGTACCACCACAGAGCGGGTAAAACCAGCGCCCTGGGTGTAAAAACACTAGGAGCTGGCTATCTGTCGACTAGGGCAAGCCACTCCTGGTTGTGTTTATCCGTTTCTCTGGCCACATCCGTTTAATGACCTTGAGCAATGGGTTGTTGTCCCCGACCTTCCATGGCCGCTGTGTGTGATCTGGCTCCTTCTCACTGCCCGGGTGACCTGGCTTTGTTGTGCCCATGTTTTCCCAGCGTGCCCTTGTGTTCACAGAGTGACCTTGCGTGAAACAAAGTGGGAGCGAGACTCAGCCGAGCGTGGCTCATTAAATTAGGACCCTGTCAGCGGGGAATTGAAATAACGCCGCTCCGCCCATTGTTTGGCCCTCTTTGTCATCTCAACGAGGCACTCCGTGTATTATTGCTCATGTCGCCACTCCAGGTGGAGAGGTGTTATGGCGCATGAAAAATAACCCTCCTCCTCGTCTTGCATAACTGATGTAACCACCGCCACTGTTCACATCTCTGAATCCCCTTTATTGTCGGGTACGGCTCGGTCAAGGTTTTTCGGTGAGCGTCTGTTGGCGGCTGCCGACGTCTTTTCCCTGTATGTCCTAGTCTGATTTGCCCACTGCCCCAGGCTTTGAGGAATACAGTATGTAATTGAAGTCTTTGAAGGATCATGGTACAGTTTCTTCTAAGATAACGAAGAAGATAAAAGTTAAATGGACGGATCTACTCCATTACTATGCCGCTAACGTGTTCCCGTGTCTGAGAGTGTTGATTGGGGTTTCCCCCCCCGAGGTAGAGGGTCGTCGGACTGGATCCAAGAAAGCAGCCTACCATCAGACGCCTGTCCATAATTCGTGATTACAGCACTAGTGGAAAAGGGTGGCAGAGATTAATTCAATCCAACACACAAATCTGATTGACCGCATTTGCATATTAATGAGAAAAATCTCAGAGCGTTTTCGGCAGGTGGCAAGGCAGAAGATGGTTAAAACTGAGAAATTTTGATATTTACTGCTCTTGCGTCTGGCGAGTTGAGGTCACTGTCTAGTTGTGCATGGATTAGCATACATTTGCATACCAAATGTGTGAAGTACATGAGGAGATTCCAGTGGCTTTGCTCTCTCTCTCTCACTTCTGTGTGTTAAGTTTACAGAATAAAATAAAGACATTGCCCACACACCTGTTCTATTCCACACATTAAGAGACAGTGGGAATTTGTTTTGAAGGTAAGCATACTCTTTCACAGAAAGGAAGACAGGTTGCATAATTTATATTCTGTTCAACTGAGGACAATGGACTAATCCTCATAACATTCATTCACGGCATGATATTAGGAGTAGATGTAGATGGGATTGATGCTAAAAGAAGGTTAACACTTGGATATTGTCATACGGTATATGCAGATTGTTATCATTTGCACTATGAGTTTCACAAATGTATGCGTGAATGAGCTGAAATTAGACTAATGCAGTGTTACTGATAAAGACAGCCAGTCAATCAGCCAGCCAGCCATTCAGCCAGCCAGCCAGCCAGCCAGCCAGCCAGCCAGCCAGCCAGCCAGCCAGCCAGCCAGCCAGCCAGCCAGCCAGCCAGCAGGTCCCATGTGGTGGTACTGGGGTAATGTGTTCATGGTCTCCGCTGCGGTCGGATGCCGCCGTTGTAGTTTATGAGCCGTGCTGCTAGCCGATTAAATCTGCCGCTCTTTTGTAAAGGTTGTCTGGCTCTTAAACGGTGTCGTCCTTATTGATGTGTTTCTCCCGCACCCCTCCTCTCATGTACAGAAATATGCTGGATGGCCCTGGTTGAAATTCAATTCTCCAGCACAGGCTGTTTATTATGGCAGGCGGGCCAGTCCCAGCGCAGGGGGGGCAGGGGGTGGTAGGTGGTGGTGGTGGTGGTGGGGGGTGGGGGGGGTGGGGGGGTTGAGTGGGGGGCTGTCCCAGCCTGATATGATACCGCAAATGAATGTCTTCCTTTCATAGATACATACACACAAACACACACACACGCCACGTTCCGTTTAGCCCTGGCGATGTAGTGGCCGTAAATGTGGCTGCCTGTGTGATCGGAAGCACAAATCACAGCGGGGGAGATGAGATGGCCGTGTCCCGCTGCCGAGAGCGCCAGGAAGGGGCGCGGCAGAGGACAGGCTGTCAATCTCTGCCCATGAGCGGGACACAAAAAAAGGAAAAGAAAAAGAAAAAAGAAGTTGAGCGTTTTCTGTAACTTTCCTCTCCACGTCGCTGTTCCCCTGCAGTCTCATGGAACCCGACAGACCCTGGGCCAAGCCTGTGTTTGCTCCCTCAGGCCTCAGTCCCTCTGTGCGTAGATGGAGATGGCTGGAGCTAGTCCTTAATGTGTCCCGGCTTCCACAGTGTCCATTTTGGTGCTTTCACACAGATTCACCTTTGACCTCAATTTCACGGGTAGCATTGAAGCCCGCTCATGAGAGCCGGAGTCTCGATAGCAAAGTAATGCCGGTAGTGATAAGGGTGGCTACGTATTGATCCTGGGAGATCCCTCTGCTGTGTTAAGCACTCCGCCACCCAGGCTTCAATCTTTTCAAAGGACAGCTAGTGTGTGACAGGGGGCCGTCACCACTTCCTTTAGCGGCCAACGGATGCCTTTCCCTGCTCTCAGACCCACAACGTGGGATCTTTTGGTTCGGTCTCGCCGCACTTGTTGTCGAAGCGTAAGTGAGAAGAGTCGTGGGATATAACGAGAGACGGATACGATTAGCGCCCCGTGTTCTCGCTATACATGCTGTCAGCTTACAACCCTCCCCCCCCCACCCCTCCTCCTCCTCCACTCCCCAACTCCCTGCCTTTGCTCTCTCACACCCCCATTCCCCAGAGCAGCTAATGACTGCTAATTGTGACCTGGCGAGGAAGAGATGCTGCAAGCTGGATACCGCCAGCTCTGCGGGCCTGGCTGGCTGGCTGGTGCTGCTGGGGAGACTGGTGGAGACTCTGGCCACTGGTTGAGACAGCGGGCCAGCTATTCAGTTTGTAATCACTCAGTCATGTGGTGGTGTTAGCTCATTAGCTCTCTGTCTGTGCTCTAACGCGTTACACTTTTTATGTTTAACTCTCCAATGTATTTGTTTTCTGTGTCTGTAATAAGCCGTGTTGGAAGTCATTCCATACAATATGTTAAGCATAGAAAGGTTCCTGGAAAGGCATGATGTTCTCTACAAGCTGTTTTTCAAGGTCTATTGATCCGGAGGTTTCAAGAACTGTGGTTGAGTGCGTACCAAATTTCAACTCATTCAGCCTCTGATAGATGAGTTGCTCCCCTGGCAAATCCACTCCTAATCTCTCCCTGTCCCTTTGTCCCCGGGCTCCAGCACTCACCCTCCCATCCTCTTCCCTACGCTCACCACACCCGTTGTTTGCCTTCCTTTTTTGGCTCCCCAGCATCAGAAAAACATTGTTAACTTGACCACAGCTAGCTTAGTGGGGATAGACGAGACAGGGTTGTACGTCTGTCATATCTCGGGGAATATCAGTGTATCGAGCTTAGGGGAGTTAAGCTGGCCAATGCAAGAATAGGGGCCATGTAATGCAGACCCACTGCATGCAATAGTGCTGTGTAGCCGCAGATTCAGCTGGCTCTGCGGCGCGTTTCATTTGGAATGGGATTTGGCAGAGGGGAGAAAGTAATGTTCATCTGAAGTGCCTGACCTGTTTCCTGGTCCTGCTCGGGTCCTATCATTCCATCTCTCATTTCAGAGAGGAAATTTCCCCTCTTGTTTCAAACCCAATTTTCCCCCAAAACTACCTGCGTCAGCAGCAGCCTCTGCCTCCACCCAGCCAAATGCACTCTGTCCAATTAAATTCTCATATCCATACCGGGAAAGAATGATCTTTCTTTCTAGCAGGCACAAGCTTTTTCTCTCCCTGCCTCTATCCCTCACCCTCCATCTATCCGTTTTTCACATTCTCCCTCTGATCATCTTTCCCTTCACCTTGTTCGAAAGAAACATGCCTATCCAATTAAAGCAACAACGTTATGATACCAAATCAACCTTTCCTGAATGCTTTTTCCTATTTTTGCCTCTAAATGCAGTAGTCGATCCCTCTCCTTCTTTTTCCACACACTCACTTTTCGGTCTCCATCTCTCTTCCCCTCTCTCCCTCTGTATGAGTCTGGCTCCATCCGGCATGCTCGGTCCCTGCAGCAGATGGCGGTGGTCAGAGGTGGACAGGTAACAGACGACCCTGCATTCCTCCAAGGTACCTGGGCCCTACCGTGGCCAGCCCCCGGCATCACTCCCTCGGTCCCCTCGCGTTTCTCTCCCTGCCCCTCCTAACCCTCCTCCAGCCCTCTCAACCCACCTCCACGTCCTCCCTGCACTTCACTCGCTGTATTGTCACTCGGGGGAAATTGATTTGCAGCATGTTACACCTCAGCAATCCCCCTCCCCCCCACCCTCCACCCCACATCCACGGCCCCTCCCTCTCAGCCGGGCTGGTATCTAGCGGGCCAGCGGGCCGGTTCTCCCCCCAGTGGCGCGGGCCTTCTGGACAGAGCAGATGGCGAGAGCGGACCAGGAGGAGACGTCCTCTAACCTGGGAGTCCAGCCAGCACCGGCCCACGGCTTGCGCCCGATGCCAGCCTAATGGACCTGGACGGGCCTTCGAGGAGAAGGAGAAGAACGAGAAGGAGGAAGAGGAGCGCGTATTTATATACATGTTTGTTTTTCCGCGTGTAATTTGTGTGTGCGTGCGTCTGCTTCTATGCGTTGGCAGTGGTCTGTGCATCTCCGTGTTGGTGTGTTTTTTGGCTGCCCGGTTAGCGCTGTCTGGGGAATAGCATCCAAGGTTCATTTTAGGGCACCACTCTCCTCCCAAGCTCAGAGGTCTTGGCCTCCTTTAGGGGGTGGTAGCCACACGAGCGTTCAGGAGGGAGAGGGTCTGCCGTGCTCAGCAGACTTGAAACACTGGCTCAGCACAGGTGCACTCCTGACACGCTGCGTGCAAACGCTTGTTGAGAACGGCTCTGGGTTTGTAAGGGAATAATGTAGTGGATGGAATGGAGGACGCCGAGGAGCGCTTGAACGTGTCACACAAGGAGCGCTTCCATCTCTTCTCCCTCGCCGAGATAATGACACCTGGCGAGTCCTGTGCCGGTGCTTCTCGCTGTTGTTCAGTTCATTAACACAGTTTATCAAACCGCTGAGAAGCACCTGTGTGGTGGCAGGATGGATGTGCTGGCAACATGAGTGGAGGGGCACTGTCCTCGCCACCCCCCACCCCCCACCCCCCCCACCCTTCCTACTCCATGCTCAAGTGTATTTATGGCTATCCCCCCAAAATTTCATTTAAAATTCATTGATACCACAGGGACAAACTCAATGAGCTCAGCCTCCCTCATTTACCCAGAGAGTCCAAACGGATTGTTGTTCTCCCCAGACGCGGCTCCTCTCCAATCTCTTCCTGTTATTAAATATTCAAATCTCCACCGCAATCGCTCTGTTTAGTAAACACTCGGGGGACCTCGCAGCACAGATGATTGCGATGCTTTGTTTTTGTTTGGTTTCATTCTCCACATGGTAATGGATGAGGGAAAGCTGCTTACATTGTTGACCGTTTCGAAAGGACCTTCGTCAAGATGGCCGGTCCTCACGCTTCGTCTCTTCATCACTTCATTAGACGCTTCCTTTCTCCTTCTCCATCCCTGTCGGATGCGCGTGATAACACACGGACTTATTGACACATGCACATGCATGGAGAGAGAAACCGGCACACCCTCCAAGAGACTTCGCACTCCCACACTCTCCTCCCTTTGATCTTTTATTCTCGGGCCTGCACCTGGCCCTCGCTAACCAGTGAGTCAGAGGAGGAACATTTGCCCTCATTCTCTCTCCAACTGGTATTATTTCCTTATTTTACATCGTTTATCATGTCTGCCCGTTTTGCGGGGCTTTCATTCTGCTGCCTGGCAGGCTGTGCCTCGTCTCATCTCCTGTGCCGTGCTGTTTTCTAATAAGCGGCACTGTAATTTCTCCGGGTTATTAATGGCGGCGCGTCGGGCACCATGGGAGCCGGCGAGCCAAGGCCAGGCAGCCAGCATGTGGCCCCTGTGACACCGCACACCCACCACAGACCGGCCACTCCCTGGGGGAGGGCCACGCTCGCCCTGGAGGTGACGCTAATGGGAGATTTTTTAACTACAGTGCCCCCCCTCCCCTCCTCCACCCCAACTCAGCTTCCTTCCTCCCTCGCCCCCTCCCCTCCTCACCATCGCCTCCCTCCCGCTGGCGTTGTGCAGATGAGCTCGGAGCAAACACAGGCCGCTCTCATTAAGGGACTAGTGCCGGTATTAAATCCGCTGTTATTAGAGAGGCCTCCTTTCATTTCACTGGCACAGCAAACCACAGACACCCACAGGAGACTCGGGGTGAGGACTAGATTACACCAAGATGCTGTGTGTGCGTGCGGGTGTGTGTGGGTCTGCACATGTGTGTGTGTATTTATGTGCGTGTGTGTGAGTGTGTGCACACGTTAGGGTGTCTGCATCCTTGTTTGCTGATGTGGTGGTGTGGAAACTGGGAGGCGGCATTGACTCTCGTTTTTGAGGAAGGCCAATTGCACCAAAAGACGGTTCCTCTAAAAAAAGAATAGCTTGTAATGTGTCAGGCCAGGGGGGAGTGCTTGATGGCAGGTTCCCCTGCGGTGTGCCGGGCTCAGCTTTACGGGCACTCAGACAGATAGCGGGTCATTTTTCACATTACGGCGCACCCCCTGCCTGACACGTCGAAGATGGACAAGATCAATACACATTCGGCGCGACAAAGACTCGGGGCCGCGTGAAAATCAATGCCACTTATTTGAACAAAGACTGTTTCCCCCAAAGCCGGAGCAGCATGTGGACGACTGCCTCTTGTGCCAGTGTGAGCCGGGCTGTTTACACGGAGCCTGCTCGCTGTTTGCCATATTCTGAGCAGTGGCACCGGAGCCCTCAAGGACACGTCTGACTCCCCCACCTGCCTGCCACTCTGTCACCGGAGCCCTCGGGGCACGGCCCGCTGAGTGACGGCAGCGAGGCAAAGTGGCTGTGACAGGGGAACTCGACTCAGAAAGCCCTCCGACAGCTACCGCCACAGCCCCCTCTGATACCGCCGCGCCAGCCGCACACGGGGAGATTACCGGATGGATTCGCCGGATGGGAGACGCGAGGGGATGGCGTCGCGATACGGAGCGACGCCTGCCCGTGCTCCGCCAGGCCGCGGCCGTCTACGGCGGCGTGTCCGCTCGGACCGCCTTCTCTAGGGGAGCGAGGCGGAAAAGGTGGCTACGAGGCGCGGCGGGGCGAACCGAGGACGAGCCGTGAACAAGCCACAGGTGTCCCGGTCGCTTCCGACACACACATAACGTTCGCGCACACACACGCACACATACACACACACACACACACACACACACACAGAGAGACACACAAACCAACAGGAGGCGGAAGACATTTAAAAGCAGGACCTCTCTCTTCTTCCTATCCGTGTGTGTGTTTTCTTGTTTCGCCACGGTGTTTGAGATGCAGCGAGGCAGGCCGTGGATCATGGCGGGCCCCTCTGTTGCCTCTGTTAAACGCAGCGGTGTGTTCGACTGTGACTGGAACTGATTAGACAAGAGGAGCAGTGGAGGACAGGACGGGACCGAGATACTGGGCGTGTTTGTGCGTGCGTGCGTGTGTGTGTGTGTGTGTGTGTGTGTGAGTGTAAGTGTATGAGCCACAGTGTTTCTCTATCAACACCACCTCGCCTCCATCTTTTTCCTCCATCTCCTGTGAGCCCCCCTCCTCCTCCGTGAATCTCACCGGCTCTTCTCTACGACTAACCAGCCAGGCCTTCTCCCGCGGCTCCCAGGGGAGAGACAGCCTGATGGATGTTACGAGGCGGGGCATTGTGGTCGACCTCAGACGGTCCACTGGTGTTCTGTCACCTCACCCTCCTTTGTTAAGGTCGCTGGCGTCCCAACGCGACTGGCCCATCCTGTGTTAGTGGTACCTCACCCCCTGCCTCCCTTCCCTCCTTTCCTTACCCCGTTCCTCCTGTCCCTCCCTCCGTGTCCCGTTGCCAGGCTGAAGAGAAGCTTCTCTGTGCCAGAAGCAGAGCCCGGAGTCCAGCAGGATCACACTCCTGTCACTGTCAGATCTCCACTCATGTGTGCAGTGGCTCAGACACCGTCTCTCTCTCTCTCTCTCTCTCTCTCTCTACCACTCCCTCTCCCTCTCTCTCTCTCTCTCTCTCTCTCTCTCTCTCTCTCTCCGTCCACATCTCCGAGCTCTCTCCTCTCCTCTCCTTTCCTCTCCTCTCCTTTCCTTTCCTTTCCTTTCCTCTCCTCTCCTCTCCTCTCCTCTCCTCTCCTCTCCTCTCTGTTCGCTCTTCTCCACAGGCCATTCCGGATATGTCTAATTCCAAATCACAGTTACTTAGAGTGATGCCGCCGCCTCTCCCGTCTGCTCCTCTCTGTCTCTCTTTGTTGTGCTAAGAGACAAACACAACAGAGGAAGGCGGATCACAATGGCCGGGTGGATATATAACGGGGGAGGGGGAGGAGGCGGCGTCGGAGAGACAGAAGCCCCCGTGGTGCTTAAATGAGAAAGGACATTGCTCATTTCCAACCTCAAATTGCCTTGCTCTCATCTCTGACCCTCCTTCAAAACAGCCGTGCAGCAGCAATTCCACGGCCGCTTCCCCCACGCGGACACAAGCAAGCGCTCGCGCGCACACACACGCCTCCAAGGGCTGACTCGCGCACACATCTGAAGATGGATTAAAACATCCCCAACACCACTATTTAGAGCCTGCTCCCAAGCGCTCACTGAGTGTATCACCGCGGTTCACGTCCATTAACACGCATTAGGCCGACGATCTCCCCAGCCATTTATATCCCTTTAGTCCAGCCAAAACCCCGTCTCCATGGATACATGTTCATGTTGACCATTTCAAAGCTGCAAAAATAATAGCTGCCCGGGAGGCAGAATGATTGATTGCCGCTTCCCATGAAGGGGGAATGGGTAGCATAGAGAGCGTTCCAGGAGCTGATCGTTGACATTTTAACCGATGGACGAGCAGGCAGGTGTTCCTGTGGCACCAGTCATTTCAACGCGTCCACCTTCTGTCAGGTTGGCCTGCCGAAGCGGCCCCACTCATAGAACTTCATTACCTTTTAATGCCGCTATTATCACTACAGCATGCTGTAATTAGACAGAGATATGTGAACAATAAAGGGTGTCAGGACACGGTACAGCGTTTTAATTGTGGGTTAATGATGTTTATTTTTCCTCTCGGAGTCGCGGCTCTGCGGTGTGGGCTCAGTGTTGGATGGAGGAGGCAGCTCTCTCTCTCGCTCTCTCTCTCTCTCTCTCTCTCTCTCTCTCTCTCTCTCTCTCTCTCTCTCTCTCTCTCTCTTTCTCGCTATCTTTTTCTCACTATTTCTGCCCTATCTATCCTATCGCTTTCTCTCTCTCTCTCTCTCTCTCTCTCTCTCTCTCTCTCTCTCTCTCTCTCTCTCTCTCTCTCTCTCTTTGTTTCTCTCTCTTTCTTTCTGCCTCTCATCTCTCCAGGTGAGGAGGGAGGCGTTCCCTCGGGGAATTCTTTTTCCGAGAGACGCAGTGGGTCAACCTGCCGTCCCATACAGTCCCATACACACTTCGCCAGGCGGACGGACGGACGGACGGACGGACAGGGGGGGGGGGGCCTGTGATCTCAGATTAGGCCTGAACTCCCATGGCCGTCACAAATACCGATAGGTATTAATTCCCTAATTCTCTCCCCCGTGTTTTTGACTGACGCCCCAGGGACACCCAGGGTTAATATGGAGCTGAGATAAGACCGTGGAGTTTACGAGCTCTCCCTGGAGGCTCTCTGTCTGGAACACCAAGGGAGAATAACGCCGAACTAAACACTGAGCTGGCTTTGGTAAGAGAGAATACTGCAGTTGCGATGACTTACCCCTATGGGATAGACACAAATATAGAATGTGACAAACGGCGTCCTATTTTAGCGATTGCTTTTCAGTTCCATAGAGTTGAAGACAGAGCAGGAAAATGGAGTAGCAACTAAACCCAATTACTGAAAATGTATACTCGACAGTCATTATTACAAGAACAATAATACAATCACTAAGCATTCTCGTACAAAGTAACCTACTTTTGAATATAAACATAAATATGCGCACAGCAGAGATGGTTCGGTATTAAATGTAGGTGTTCCTGTTGATTTTCATGATTCACTCAATTCATGCTTAGGGGTGTTAGGGGAGATTGACAGATGCGCTATAGATAGTAACAATATGGAGCGTGGGTCTATAAAGAAGACAAAAGATGGAGAGGGAGAGGGGGGAGGCAGGAGCACATTATAATCATTGACGTTGCTCCTCCCCTGGGTTTGCTGCATATGGTGGTGATGAGGCAGGGATTAGCACGAGGAGGTGAGGTGAAGGGAGATGAGTGAGGGTGCTAGATTAATATCCTGCCATGGCAGTGGAAGGAGAGATTAATTTCCTCTTTATGAGCCTTTAAAGAGACACGCGGCTCAGACTGGGCAGGCTGTGTCTGGCTGTAGGAGAGACACGCTCCCGCAGCTCACTCAAGGCCCACCGGCTGACGGCTGAGAGGATGGATGTCATCGGTCAGTTAGTGAACTTAAGAGCAACTCTACCTAAGCACCTCATGGCCTCTCTCTCTGTGCGTGTGAGTGTGTGTGTGTGTGTGTGTGTGTGTCGGTGCGTGAGCGTGATTGATTGCGTCTCTGAGTGTTTGTGCCTGTGGAGAGCGAGAGAAAGAGCCGGGGAGTTAAGTGTGTGCAGGCATGTGAGAAGATTGAAACAAGTATGTTGGGGGTGTGCGTGCAGTGTGGCTTCTGGTGGTGTAATTTGATTAAGTGCGAGCGCTGTCACTGTGACCAACGAGGACGAAGATATTATACCCCCTTTCTGCAATATTAGGCTGATGAGAAAAGTGACATTTCTAGATCTCCGCGATGCCTCTTGTCTTGTCATGTGTGGGGGAGCTGGAGTGGAAAAGAAGAAGACATGTCTGTGGGCCTAATTGGATACAGCTTTACAAGTAATTGGACAATATACCAGTTTCCCCACACTCCTAATTTCCTTTCAAATGAAGAGTAAATGTTGAATTGTAACGGTCTCTAATAATTGTAGACTCGTTTTTTTGGGGCGTTGGATTTTTTTCAGCTCGACACAGTTCAGAGAGCCGGCTCCCCTTTGTTTTTTTTAAAATCTGTAATATCCCCCCTCAGGTGGTCTCAGGTTACATGATAGAGCAATGTTTGGCAGCCATTGCACAGACATTCTTTTATGGATAGCGTCATTAGTCTAGACGGTGTGGAGCTGCAGTCACTTCAGACCGTTGTGCCACCATGTGCTGTCTGACTGATGGCTTCCTCTCTCCTCTCATTTACCTGGGCTCTCAACGCCGTGCGAGCGTTCGTCAGTGGTCGGCTCTGAGGCGCCTCTCTATCTCTGTCATTAATCCACTGCCGTTGTCATCCAGGGTGACGGGGCCGCAAAAATGTCAAACTAAATGAGCTGGCCGCACTGACCGTGGCTCTGTGCTTGTTGTGGTATTTTTCCCCCTGCCACGGACGGTGCTATGATGTTCTGACCCATGGTGATGTTCTGACCCATGGTCATGACGCGGCCCTTCCAGCCCACCCGCCGACCGACCCCCCCCCCCCCCCCCACCCCCCCCACCCCACACCCCATGTGGCTCTCAAGGGGCCACGAGTCATTTGTTGGTTTATAGGTTTAATTAAAGCCTTGTCAATTATTTAGTCAGCTCCGACGGGAGCCAGCGCATCCTTGGCCTACCGTTTTATTTGTATTTGACTGGCTGGTTAAAAGAGGGCCCAAGGCTAAACATCCAGCTCTCTCACCGGCTCATCCTCTCTCTGCACTCTCCACCACTCTCGCAGTACCTCTCTAGCCTGCACGGCATAAAAGAAAAAGTTACATCTACAAAAACGCTGGTTTGTTTTAGCCAAAGGCCCATTTATGGTCTGGGATTTCTGTTTTGGTTTGGTTTCAGATGGATAATAATAATGATACATGGGATTTACAAGTGCCTTTCTAGTAACTCATGGGCACTGTACAAAGGGAACAATGATGTTTATAAATTCTTTCAAAATCCCAGCTGTTTAATTTTTCTTTCTTTTTGAACGTTGCATTTCCTCTCCTGCATATTGGCTGTAATCCAGTTTCAGTCACCGCGCGTGAAGTCTCTCGGCCCCACACTGCCGTGTCGGCCTGTTGCTCGGGTGCTGAGCCATTTGTTCTCCTCGTGCAGCCCCCAGACCTCAACCCCATCAGGAGGCTGACGTGAACAATAGAGGGACAGCAGGGAGTAAAGCGTGTGGAGTGAGTCCGACAGCGCCGGCCCCGGCCTGCTAACCCCCCCCCGACCAGCCTTTGGCCGACGCGCTGGGGAATTAGTGACTCTAATATATATAAATGCCTCGCCAACTGGGAGTGCCAGTCCTTTTAAATCAATTCCAGTCTCTTCAATTAGCCTGGTGATTCGTGTCGGGCAGCCATCACTCTTGCCATCACCACTTGTCTCTCCCTGGCCCTCCTAGATTTCCTGGGGGAGGAGGGGGGGGGGCTTCGAGGCCCATTGATTGGTGGAGCTGATCGATATACGTCGTGTTCCCTGGGCTAGGCTGGAAAGGAGAAGGCCGGGGGGGAGTGTCTCTGGGGGTCATTTTGCTGTTCCCATGGGAACTGCCCAAATCAAGTGTGTGAAGGATGCATGGGATGTTCTCTCCGGAGAAGGCTGGTTCCCTTGATCTCCCGCACAGTTTGGGAATACGTTTCAACCGTTTGGCCGTCTACTAAAAGCCACCTTTAAAGACAGGAAGACATCTGGGAGATGTCCCTCTGGGAGATGTCTAAATTGGCACCATTGAAACTCTCAAGTTCCTCTCGTTTGAAGGTGTCCTGGCCGTGTGTCCAGAATGATTTATTTATTTATTTTATAAATTTATTATTTATCCATTTTTGTGTGAGGGAGAAAAAAAACTTCTAAATGGTAAGGTCTGAAGTAATGAATTTCTCCTGATTGAAAAATGCTCTGAGAAATAGTGGGCTGAAAGCGTATTGATTTCCATTAAAAGTGTAATCAGACTTTTCATGATGTTTGGTGCGAAGTGGGTATTTCTTCTTTGCGAAAAAAAACTTTGATTTGTGCTCTTGGAATGTCCCTGCACTACCAATCCAACCTGTCCAGAGCTATATGAACCATCAGTCTCAGGTATAATTGCTTGAAATCCTCTGAACCATGAATCTCTTTTCAATATCAGTTGGTAATGGTCTGACCCATATTCCTAATATACTGGCACAGGTATTGCCGAGGCCATGAAAAGCTTTTGAAGATTTCACCTGTGTCGTCAGAATGATCCATCTCTCCACCAATAGCCCTGAGTGGTCCGATCCATGAATCTCTCCTGAGCATCAGCCCTGAATCGTTTGAACCATGAATCTCTCGTCTATTAGCTCTGCCCTGTCTGCTCCAGGGTCACGCCTGCTCCCTGGAGTTATGGCGGGCGGACGGCAAGGAAACGTGGGAGGAGGGAGAGGGAGAGGAGGGACGCTGACGACAGGACACAGCCAAGGGGAGGGAAGACGGAGAGCGGCGAGGAGGAGAGAGACGCTCTCCGTTTTGGCCAAAGACTTGAGGGATGCACTGCGTCTGCGACTCCCTGTCCTCCTGAGCCGTCCCGGCCGACCACTGCGGTGCCAGAGCGGGGCTCATAAAGTGGGTGTCCTGCCCATAAAACCAAATTAAAATATTAAATCTGTCAAACCCTGTCATCGTAAATAAAGCCGTATATTACCCCTCCATCCATAAAAGGGAAGGCAAGTATAGGCGTTTTATGAGGGGAAGAAGAACGGGCTTATTTCAGATCGGATTGCCAAACCCCCCCCCCCCCAGCCCCAACCCCCACCACCCCCCATCCCCCAGCCCGCTTCCTCCACCGCTGTGGACACAGCTAATTTTTCAAAGCAAAGCGGTGAAGAGGAAAGATTGAGGGATGGGGATGCAGAAAGGAAATGAGGGATAGAGAGCCTAAACATAAAGTGGAGTGCTGTTGATGGCGAAAGCCAGAGGAAAATGTGCGGTAATAAAAAACAACGTGCCATTGGAACGGACCTTTTCAACATGTGGGTTTAACTTGAAAGAAAGTTGCCACTGCAGTATTTCAAAGTTGGCTCGTTGAACAGAGGTGTTTTGAGTAGGTCCGAAGGTGCTTCTTAGATGTTGAGGGTAAAGGCGCTGCAGAGTCCAGTCTGTGGTCCCTGGGAGCAGGGTCATTAGCATCGGCAGGCGGTGGCGGTGTTGGGCACGGACGTCCGCCCGCTCCTGGCCAGCTGCTGCTTGCCCGCTCTGCTAATTGGTTGGCAGGTGGTGGTGGCAACGTGAGAGGGGCTTGCTGTGGAGGGAAAAAGCACAGAGAGAGAGAGAGAGAGAGAGAGAGAGAGAGAGAGAGAGAGGGAGAGAGAGAGGGAGAGAGGACATCAAGACTGCTGCTGTTTTGGACCAGAGATGAAAGAGTTGCTGAGGAATGGAGGCAGCTCACGGATTGCAAGCCCACAAGACTCTCCTGACAAACACACACACACACACACACACACACACACACACACACAGACACACACAGACACACACACACACACACACACACACACAGTGGGTGCATCCTTGGAAGAATAACCTTGGTACCAGCAGGATGCCTGTTTCACCAATCTGGGAGATGAATGGGCTCGGGTGCAGGCTGGCATGGCGCTTTGTTTTGTTCCCCACCACTCCATAGGAATGCTGGATGGATTTTCACTCGAGCTTTTCCTTATTTTCACCGCTCTCTCTCCGCTGCTTCTCACCTCCAATATATTTTCCCATTTTCTCTTACACCTGCTTTTATTTGTCTTCTTTTCTGTTTTTTCTCTCTCTCTCTCTTTCTCTCCTTCTCTTTCTCTCCCCTCTGCTCTCATCTCCTCTGTAGCTTAATTAGGATGTGGGAGAGATGGTTGTCGGTTGAGTAAGCTCAGTATCAGATGATTAATTGCTGGAGGGGGGTACAGCGGCCCAGGGACAGTCTGGCGGGGCGAACACAAGGTTGCAGAATGGTATACCCTCCCTTTCTCTTTTGCTCACCATTTCTATCTCTCTCTCTCTCTCTCTCTCTCTCTCTCTCTCTCTCTCTCTCTCTCTCTCTCTCTCTCTCACTCATTCTGTCTCCCTCAGCAACCCGTTAGCTCTCTCTCTCTCTCTCTCTCTCTTCATCTCTGTCTCATTTACCCTCTCGTCCTCTCGCCTCTCCTTGTTGGTGTGTTGTAAAGCACATGTCCCCTGGATGCGGCCTGACCTACAGCACACCGTGCAGCCGTATGGGCTGGCCTGCCCGGCGATGCGTGGGACATATGCGTGCTGTTAGAGAAGACCAGAGGCTTCAGTGGGGCAGAAGAGCAAGGGGGGACGGCCAGCTGTTCCTCATCGGAGCGACCAGAGAATGGGGGGGGGGGACTGGAGGTGTCCTGTACGGCACACTGACCTGCATGTCTGGGGCTTCTCTGAGTGCTCAGCAGCAGGAGATGAACTTCCCTCGCCTAATCCGTCAACTGCCATCCCCCACCAGGGCAGCTACCATGGATACGTGGCTGTGTGGTCACTGGCTGTGTGGTCACATGACCGGTGTTCTTTAAGGACTAGACGGTGGTCAGTGGCATTCTGACCTTGGTCAGCAGTTTCAGTAGTTGCTCGACCTCAAACCTTCCCTGTAGTGGGTGTTGACGATGACCATGCGCCGGATTGGCTGGAGGGCAGACGAGCCGTTACCTGGTCGGTGGGTTGGCACGGTCTCTGGCCGTTTGTTGCGATCGGAGGAGAGGAGCGGCAGCGTCTCCCAAAACCACTCCGACTGGCCTCTGCCTCTAAATCGAGATGAATGGAGGGGTGTGGCTGGGTAGGTTTTGTAATTAATAGCAGTGCCCTGGAGAGGCCAGCGCATTACCAGAGCCTGCAGAGAGCAGCAGACCTCTCTGTCCTGCACACACACACACACACACACACACACACACACACACAAACACACCTTTCTCTCTCTCTCTCTCACACACACACACACACCTTGGACACACACACCTCACACACAGCACACCTCACACATTGCCTGAGGGAGCAGAGACCTCATCTATTTTCTCAGGGTCTCTTTTTATTTACTGCTTGTTTGACTCCATTGCGGTTGCCCAAAAAGCTGTTTGGGTGGTGGGCTAATGGGCATATTTTGTGGGGCCAGGAATACCGTTATGGCTGCTGTGGGACACCTATACCCTGAGCAAAGTGTGTTCCGGATGAAAGTGCTGGTTCAGGGCTTTCTAAAGAACTCATCCTCCAACCGTTAGTTTTGCCCTGGCGAGGCCCCTAAATACATCCCCTACCTGCTTTTACACAGAGCTGGCATCTCCCTGTGCGTCTCACTTCATTTTCTCTCGCTCTCTCTCTCTCTTTCTCTGCACTGTTCCCTCCACGTTGTCCTCCTCCGCCGCCGCCTCCCTCTCACTCCCTCCTCCAGTCGGCCTCTGTCATATCGAGCTGTCCATCAGCGTGGGGGTCGCGCGGCGCTCTGCCTCGCCGCTTGATGGATGGGGAACACGTAGGAGGAGCAGACGTCTTTAATGGACACGGCGGATTGAAGCGCTGGGGAAGTAAATGTTAAGGGCCTCGTAAAACATCCTCTTCCACACCCTCAGCCTCCTGGCCTCCCAGCCACGCACCCCTGCCCCCGCCACCCACACGCTCCCGTGTTGTCACGCAAGCTATAGCTATCTGCAAATGGTGTCGGCGTCGTGTTCGAGTCGGGACCATACGCGCGCATGAGCGCGCGCACACACACGCCGCACACTGCACGCTTGGGTGTGGGTGACAGAGTTTTTGTGTGTGTGTGTGTGTGTGTGTGTGTGTGTGTGTGTGTGTGTGTGTGTGTGTGTGTGTGTGTGTGTGTGTACTTTGGTTCCCTGGCGCGTCCCTTAACTGTTGCTGTGACGACAGTGATGGATGGAGTCGAGAAAGAGAAGACCACCTTCCAACCCAATTAGATATGTGTGCGTGAGCTGTAGATCACGTTCCCCTGCCGTCCGCGAGGGCTGCACGTCTGAGTCTATCAGCTCTCGTGCCCTTGCACCCCCCTACCCCCCCTCCCCCTCTCCGACCCCACACAACCATACGCTGCTCCAGGCCCAGAGAGATGAGGGATTACGGAGACACAGGGAAAAAAGGTGATTTGTAACCTAGCGCCCGAGACTGAGACAACGGAACCATGTTAAAAAGCCTTCATCAATAAGGCTGTGCTCCGGCTGCCATATTTGCTGATGGCAGGAAGGTCAGGTGTGAAAGTGGTGGCTGCAGGGTTTGACGGCCACACGGCTGAATAACTCAATCCTCTCGGCACTTAGGGGTCAAGAGGGGCCAAGGAAAGAGGCCGATGGGGGGAAGTGAATAATGTCGAGGAAGGGGCTCGCTGTCTTATCCCAGGAAGCACCTGCTCATCATTCCATTCGGATGACTTGTTTTCCAGCCAGGAAAAAAGGAATTGGCTTGGCCCATGTGACTGAACCTGAAATGCCAACGTAGCCAGAGTGTGCGGAACATTTGAAATGTGGCCCTTAAAGTGGAAAATGCCAAGGTGAGCTCTGTGGATTCATCTAGACATTTCCAAGATGTGGGTATGAAATATAAATGACATGGTCTGTCCTCTCTATAACCCACATGGGTAACACTATTTTCTTCATATTCATGCTGTGAAACAGATTAATAAATGCCATGTTACATTTGCAACTCTTCAAGGAAATGGATATCTCAAATTCAGTCAATCAGAGAGAGTCTAAGCAATAGTAATACTGTTCCTGAATGATAAGTAAAAACGGGTATCTCCCGATGTTGCTGACCAAATGTTGCTAGGGGTGAATGTTGTGACATACACACCATGCCAGAGGCCAAACGCCTGCTCAGGGTTCAGGATGGGGAAGGAGGGGACGGGGCATTACTGGACGAATGCTGCATAATTCCAGAAGGCTGTGAAGAGGTAGAACCAGAAATTAATAAATGACTGTCAGAACCACAATAAGGGAAAAAGATTCGATGTTTTGTTTAGATTTGCGACATCAAACATTAAATATGTGATCATGGTAATTTAAAAATGTTTTCATTAGAACCAGCAGGATATCGGCATATTGTAACAACTGAGATTATCTACATATAATATCCTCTGTTGAGTGGTGGTGTTAAGAGAATTACTTTCCTTAACTTATGGGAACAGTTATGGCTGCAATCAGGTCAAAAAAGGCAGACAATGTGAAACAGGCTCCAGATTCACTGCTCTCTTTCTATACAACTCGTTTTTACTGGGTTGTAAACAGGATGACCCTGCTCCCCCATTCAATTCATTCATGGCCATACAGTAACTTTTTTTCCAGACGACCGTTTGCTCATTATATGTAAGGGAAGGCCATTCCTTTCCTGTAAACATCTGCAAAAAACTTATTGAACTTATAATATTGCATATATATATGCATATATATATGTATATATATATATATATATATAAATACATATATATATAGATATAGATATAGATATATACATATATATATATATATATATATATATATATATATATATATATATATACGTATATAGAAATTGATTTTCATAATTCATGGCTTGGGCACAGTCTATAAAGTGTACCTCAGCAATTGCAGGGGAACAAGTTGCTATGACGTCACTGTTTTTACAGTGCCTCAGGCATAGCCTACGTTGTACTTACTCTGGGCCCAGCAGGACACAAGGTTGCAACAAGAGCATTTTCGATTGGTAAAAATTTAACACAGTCAATTCTCTTTACCAAGCTGGTGAAAAAAAGACAGGAGAAAAAGTTTTTTTTCTTCTTTTTACCGGGGAAATCTCTGTGTCCCCAGCCCCTCGAAATGGAGGAAAAGTAGTAAAAAGAGAGCGAGGCTGAGGAGAGAGGAGGCAGCAAATGACGATTGATTGAGGTGCGGCGAAGGGTGTTGCGTGCTGACTGCAGCTGACTCTGCACATCGGCGGGCGCCCGATGAAACCCATTCAGGAGAGGCGATAATGATCCGAGCCAAACACTCACACTATGCGCCTGGGGAGGGACGAAAGGCTCTTGGTGATCAGCCCCAAAGATACTGAGCCACCAGCCACCCTAATCCCCGCTCGACTTATCAAGGCTACCACAATATGGATGACAGACTGTCAGCAGAAACAGGTCCACAGACGTGAGAGGGAGAGAAAGAGAGAGAGGGAGGGAGGGAGAGAGATACAAGAGAGGGGCTGTGAATGGACAGAGAAAGGGGGAGAGGAAGAACGGGGAGGCGAGAAAACCTCTTAAGGCTGCAGTTTCTGAAGGACAGATTCCCAATATGAGGCGGAACCCTCAAAGCAATTGGCTGGGTCTCAGTCTGTCTATCTGTCTGTGTGTCAGTCTGTCTTTCTGACAGTGTGTCTGGGTCTACACACAGCATGAAGAGGAAGAGCCCTGCCTCTGGAGATCATGTCAAGTCCAAGTTTGTTGGCGGTGTGTGGAGATAAAGGCAGCAGACGAGAGAGAGAGAGAGAGAGAGAACGAGAGAGAGTCGGTGACAGACAGGTTGAAAGGTATCCTCTGCTTGTTCATGTAAAGTGAACTCTGAGCTCTGCTCTTTTAATTGCTCTCTTTCTCTCTCACCCTTGTCCCTGTCTTCCTCCTCGTACAGATCTTTAGCGGAGGAGCTTTTCTCTTCTCTCAAGAGTCACTTCTCACAGCTACAGGAAGAACAGGAACTGTAACATTTCACAATTCATCACCTCGCTGATACTCTGACAAATACACACCCCCACACACACAGTTGAATGCACACTGTGTGTGTGGTTGGCTTAAACACACACAGACACACACACACACACACACCTGGTCGTCTTCTTAGCGAGTGAATAATTACCCTGCCAAAGGGCACAACTGTGATCCCTGGCTGGTATTTAAAGCCCTGTCACTGAATTTAAATCTGAGCTCCTTTCCCCAGCTTCTCCTAGTTAAGTGGAGAAGTCCTCTTTATTGGCTAATGTAGAGATCATAGCCATAATACCTTCTTTGTGGCTTATAGGTAATACCATCTTATGAACTTATCCAGACTCAGGACCTGCTTTTATTCTCTATTGTTATGGCCTTTCGTATACTATATACAGCTCTGAAAAAAATTAACACATCACTCAAATTGTTTTTTAAATCTGCATCTCTATGTATGGCAGTCATTCCATTCCATTGTCTGCTGAATTCCAACATAGGCACACCTCATTCTACCTTCACACATTTTTGGGTGATTCTTCAGTGTCTATGAAGCACATTTAAAAATATTTCAACACAGAAAATAATTATATTGTGTTTTGTATTAATTATTCTAGGGTGCCTCGTTCTTCCCTTCCAACTCACATGCCGTTTTCAGTGGTGACCGCGAGTTTACGGCCATTGCTCATTAACATTCATTAACTGAGTTACGTTATTAGCTAGGGATGGTAACGTTCCTAAATGGCAGCACAGTGGCTCGGTGGTTAGCACTGTTGCCTCACAGCAAGAAGGTCCTGGGTTCAATCCCCACCTGACCCAAGGGCGTTTCTGTGTGGAGTTTGCATGTTCTCCCCGTGTTCGCGTGGGTTTCCTCTGGGTACTCCGGTTTCCTCCCACAGTCCAAAAACATGCAGGTTAATTGGTGACTCTGAATTGCCCGTAGGTGTGAATGTGTGAATGTGAGTGTGAGTTGTTGTCTGTCCCTATATGTCGGCCCTGTGATAGACTGGCGACCTGTCCAGGGTGTACCCCGCCTCTCGCCCTGTGTCCGCTGGGATAGGCTCCAGCCCCCCCGTGACCCTGTACAGGATAAGCGGTAAAGTTAATGGATGGATGGATGGATGGTAACATTCCAATTCCGATGCTGCTGCCAGAGTAGCCATACCTTATACTTATACTGCCTGACTCCATGACTGGTCAATTAGAGTGAATTAAATGTTCTGCGTCACAAATGGCTGCGATTCAGAACAGCTTGTAAAATAGGGTAGATGTGTTGTCAGAGGTGAACTAGAGGAAAATGCACAAGGCACAGATTTCACTTTTTCATGTTGTTGGTACAATCCCTGTGTGAGCGATAAAACAAAGCTAGACAAAGAAATATTCAAAATCTTGCATCATGGTCCCTTTAATGAGGAAAAGTATAAAAACTACTGTTGTGGTCATCATTATCCTCCTGCGGTAGTACCAGCTGGATGGCAAAAACAGTGCTAGTAATACTTCAAAATGTTTTGAAATAAAAGAAATAACAATTGACTGTGCCAAAAACAGTTGAAAAGAAAAGGTTTGAGTGGGAAAAGAAGGGTTCAACTCTGGCTTTACTGGCAGAGGGATGCAGTGAGTGTCAGTTGCTTCCATTCTTAAAATTGACTGTGGTGTAAAAGAGCCCTTCATCAATGAGAAGCAAAGAAGAGCCAGCCCGAGGTTTGCAAAAGACCATATGGATTGGACCGTGGAGGACTGGAGTACGGTCATTTTCTCTGAGTCCAAATTTTCAGCTTTGCCCCACACCTGGTCGTCTCATGGTTAGAGAGAGGCCTACAAGCCATAGTGTCTCGCACCCACTGTGAAATTTGGTGGAGGATAGGTGATGATCTGGGGGTGCTTCAGCAAGGCTGGAATTGGGCATTTTTGACTTTATGAAGGACTCATGAATCAAGCCACATACATGGTCGTCCTGGGAGAAAACGTGCTTCCTTCTCCTCTGACAATGTTACTCAACTGGATTGTTTTTTCCGGCAGGAAATGCCGCACAGCCAGGTCAATCAAGGTGTGAGTAGAGGACCACCAGATCAAGACCCTGTCATGGCCAGCTCAATCTCCTGACCTAAACCCCATTGAAAACCTCTGGGATTTGATTAAGAGGAAGATGGATGGTCATCAAACAAAGGTGAGCGTCTAGAAGTTTTGTTCTAGGAAGGGCATAAAGTCACCCAACAGAAATGTGAAAGACTGGGTGAGAGCATGTCAAAACACATGAAAGCTGTGATAGACTATTTTGGGTTATTACACCAAATATGGATATCTGAACTCTTCTCAGGTTAAAACATTAGTGCTGTGTGTTTAAAAATGAATATGAACTTTTTTTTGCGTTATTAGAGATGTGAAAAGACTGCGTATTGTTTTGCTATTTTGAACAGTTGTTTTTTTTGCAAATAAATGGCTATTTATTTGGGAGAAATGTTGTCAGTAATTTATAGAATAAATTTTTTTTGGGTTTTACTCAAACACAAACATATAAATAGTAAAACCAGAGTAACTGATGATAGTGGCCTTTTTATAATCAACACTGAAAAACATCTGTTTCAGTATACCATCAGAATAGTGGTAGAAGCCATACAACAATTAGAAGCCTGGCAGGATATTAGTGCCATGGAGACTTGATTCTGCGTCTTCAACAATGCAATGTTTCTGTATGTTTTTGAATAATTCAGTGTGTGCGTGTGTTTGGGAGGGGGGGTTGTGAGAATGGGTCTGTGTGTTTGGAATCAGTGCCTGGGGAGAGTTGCAGCCTAATTCAAGTAATGTCATTATTGTCCCCAGTTAAACTCTTCGCCACTCTAGATGTTTTTGTTCTCTCAAACATCCATTTTCTCTCACAGACTTTTAGAGGGGGGGTGGAAGGAACGAAGGGGCCAGCAGGGATCTACTGTTTTCTTCTTTCCTCTTTACATGAGCAAGCAGAGGGAACCTTTCAACTTGTCCATCACTGACTATCTCTCTCTCTCTCTCTCTCTCTCTCTCTCTCTCTCTCTCTCTCTCTCTCTCTCTCTCTCTCTCTCTCTCTCTCTCTCTCTCTCTCTCTCTCTCTCTCTCTCTCTCTCTCTCTCTCTCTCTCTCTCTCTCTGCCCCGTGTGCTTCCTGCCATGGCCAGCTACAGTAAATTCTTGGGATCCATCAGAGATGGACAGGGCAACATGAATGCGGAGCCGGAGGCCCAGGCTGTGGTTGAGGAGCTGATCCCGTGTTTGTCGTCCTCTGATATGAAACGGGGCACACAGGGCTCGTGATACACGGGGGCTAACAATCGCCCCGCGCCCTGCCCGCTTATCTGCCTGCTCCACTCGCATCTGCATGATTAGCATGACGGGTCAGACAGACCATTAGAATGCTGGAGCATGAAACCACTCAGCCTGCGTGTGGGTGTGCGAGTGTGTGTGTGGGTGCGCGCGCGGGCACGCATGTTCAGTGGCGTGTTTGCTCATACAGACCGTGGCCATGACCACCGGCGCACACACAGACAGAATATTAAAAGACATCAGACATATTTGGATTCAGCCAGCAGAGCTATGCTAATAGATGGCCTCCGGACAGAGTTGGTATCCAGGTAACCGAGGCCTAATCCGTTTCCATAGGGCTGCTGGCCTGCGTGTCAGCCAGGGCGCGCATGAGGGCCAAACAGGGCCAAAGAGGGTTTGTGAATGCTCATCACCACCACTCAAAGGATGGGATAGGTCAGGAGCAGCGAGTGAAAGGTGAAAGGAAAGCACAGCTACTGCAGTGGATACACAAAAGTCCCATTCAGTACGGGGGCGATGTGGCTGTGGAAGGTCAATGGTCGGCAAACAGCTATCTAGGAAGAAGTGCAAGGCTATTCTAGTTAAAGGAATGAAGGACTATGTTGTTGAGGGACCGTAATCTTGAAAAGTGCCTGCATTTGTATTTAGTTTTCTTTACACAATTTAATTTCCACAATTTGCTTTTGTTCCCACCTTCCTTTCCGTCTCTCTCTTGTGTAGTCCTTCAGACACACTTCTTCATAGCTCAAGGTTATGTCGTTCTGAATGCCTATTTATCACTTTTAGCTTAGCATGCCTTCACCCGCCTCCTCATGCCATCACTAGTTATTTTCTCAATTGACTATCGTCCTGCTTTCCATTACTCACGGTGCAACGCTCCAACCCCCATAAGCCGCTCACATTAAATTGTTTTCTCTTCCCAGAGAGCCCAAAGCCTCGGTCCCTTGATACATCCACCCCAAATGTCCGTTATTCTGTCCCCTAGATTGCTATCTTTCTCTCCCTCAGCCCTGAATCTGTACATTTCCTGCCCTGTGTGTGCGCGTGTGTGTGTATGCCGCTCTTATGGATTTCACATTCACCAGAAACCTGCCTTCCAAATTAGATTTCTATTCTTCTATCTTGTTGACTTTTTCCCTTTTCCTTTCATCGTCCTCGGCAAGGTTATCCCGAGGCAGGCAGGCAGCCGCTTCTTTTATGGGAACAAGGGGGCGTCGGCAGCGACTGTGGAGAGGGATGGAGGGCTTGACAGCGCCGCCAGCTATGCCCTAATCGATCTTGTTTAAAGGGATGTAGTGAGCTGAATGTTTGAACTCATCCCCTCGTTAACAGTTGTCTGGGATTTAATTAAGAAGACGAACGGATTTAATGTCAATTACGTCGTAGAACGGCGGCTAGAAAAAGGCCGGTTGTAAACGGAAAAGAGAGAGCGCCGAAAGAAAGAAAAGAAAGAAAGAACGAGAGAGAGAGAGAGAGAAAAAAGATCATTTGCTGCTGCGATGTTGAGCATGCATCATCCCTATTAAGGCGTTCCCTTCCTTTCTCTTTGCCATGATTTGTGTCGGTTTCTCCTCCATTTCCCTCGGTTGTCTCTCCGTCTCTGTGCTTTGGCTAGGGACATTAGCACAGATTTCTGTCACATCAGTTTTTTGCCTTTGGCACACAATATGTGTATGCAACTAAGTCACAATGAAAGGCTTCCGTAATGTTGACACATCCTGGCTCCCATGAATCTGTCAGACGAAAACAAGATAGCAGACGGCAGCCCGTTTCTCCACCACTAAAGTGATAAGTACTTCTCGTGTACTTTATTGATAGTTAGAAGGTCGGAAACCACAATAAATTGCCACCATATCACCCTTACACTATATCACCACCATGACACAGAAAGGAAACCATGGGGAAAGAAAACCCATAAAACAGACAAACTCCACTGCATGACCCACATTTAAATACAACTTTTATTCACGTCTGAGGACTCGTAAATTTTATATGTATATTTATATTTCTCTTCTTCTGGGACTGTCTTTTTTCCCCCCCAGTGGACAATTAGAGTTTCATAGACCCCGTTTAGCCCCAGTGTGTCCACATGTCCGTTGGCACTGGGCTGGTCAACAATAAGGCTGTTGCCAGGACAACGCTGGCCTCGGGCCGCAGCCACGCGGTCTCTTCTTAGCATTACATGGAGTCTGTGAGTAGCCAGCTGTGGAGGGGCAGGCAGAAGCCTCGATGGGAGTATTGCTGTCAGGTGGGAGAGGGAGGGCTGAGGAGGGGAGGCAGCTGTCCTACAGTAGCAGTCCAAGGCTAGAGGAGGCTCACTGTGTCTGGGGGTGTTCGAGGTCAGCGCATCACCACCGGCAGGCGTTCCCCTCCATAGCACCCTCTGATGGTACAGTAGATGTGGATCCAGACGCCAGCTCCAGATGCCCTACCAGGAGGGGGGAGAGCGAGAGGGGGTGCGGGGGCGTAGAGGTCACTGGGGCATGGCCGCCGGCCTGCTCCAGGGGACGGTTCCCATGTGTTCAGGATCCAGTGGACCGGAGGCTTATTTAAGACGAGAGAGGGAACACCTCACCAGCTTGCGTGGGTGTGTCCGTGTGTGTGTGTGTTTGTGTGTGCACGGAGGGGGGGGGGGGGGGTTGGTGTGCTAAGCGTGTCTGTTCTGTCTAACAGCTGTGTGTGTGTGTTTGAGCACGCGAGAGAGAGGATTCTCCCCGTGGGTGTTTTTGCTTGGCTCGGTGTTAAGGGAGAGATTAACCAGCTCAGCCTGACACTGGCCAGGGGAGGGAGGGAGGTGGAGGGGAGGTGGAGGGATGTGGAGGGAGCTGGAGGGAGGCTGGCCTGCCCACAGCCAGGTTCAGTGCCAGGGCAGCAGAGGTGGCCAGGACCAGGGAGGCATGGAGCGGTGGCTGGCCACATCACAAACTGGGGAGGGGACACAGAGGGAGGACAGCCGGACACGCTGAATGAGATGGGGGTGTCTGGGGACGGGTGAGGGGCCAAACTTGGCTGGGGAGAGGGGATGGATTAGGGGATGGATGATTACTGGATAATGGCAGAGGTCCACAGCCTGGTAATACTAACTCAAGCGCTCGAGTGGTAGCAGTAGTACTGTGTCCAGCATACATGTTAAGCTCTTTTTGGACCTCGGTGCATTTCAATAAATATTGCACGGTATCTTTGTATAAGGCATGACTTTACATACAGAATGGACTGACTTCAATTCCTTCTGTCCCTCCCCTCCTGATTTTTACAGTTCTGTTGCCATTCGGGCTGATGGCAGAAAATATAAATAATCCTGAAATCCCTGCCAAACGTGTGCGTGAGGTGCCACTGTGAGACATTGTGTGAGCAGCCAGACAGCAAGCTGTCATAAAGGCAGGACCACTGCCAAGTTACCGCATAGATCCCCAGAAAGATTTGTTCAATGGACAAAAAGCCACAATCAACGCTGCCAGAGCGCCAACGTGTAGATTGGCTTTATGCGGTTGGGTAGCCCCGGCTATCTTCAAGGCTAATTTATTCTTTGTAATGATCCTGATGGGTAATATAGCCCGCACCCTGTGGGGCTGTTTTAGGCCTGGCTGGAGTAAGAGCTGGGTTTTTCCTTTGGCGGCCTCCTCATGAGGAACAGAAGCTAGCCTCCTCTTTAACAGTGAATCAACAACAGAGCAGCTTTGATCTCTGGGGCCTTAGTTACTATACATAGGCCTCTATGCGAGGCTGCTGTGTGGGTCCCCATCTCCCCCATGTCAAATCCAGATGGAACAGCTAAGGGATGTGACCCATTTCTGCCTGGCCTAATGCTACCCCCCACAGGACCACGACTTTATGGAGAGATGTGCCTGCTGAGTCCCCCTAGGACACGTGTCTGGACAGATGCACACACACACGCACGCACCCACCCACACACACACCCCCACACACACACACACACACACACACACACACACACACACACACACACACACACACACACACACACACACACACACACACACACACACACACACACACACACACACACACACACACACACACACACACACACACACACACACACACACAGCTCTACTACCACCACAACTTTTGTGTCTGAAAGCAAACCATAATAAATCCCATTGCCAGAAGTTTAGCTACTTTCCAGCATTACATCATGCTAGTCATGCCCAATCACTGTTCACACCTGCCACTTCATACTGGGGGCCAATGTCAGTAAATATTATTCTAACAAAAGCTCCACGTGTACATCCACTCAACCCTCAGATGATCCGCTACGTATACAGGTTTTGCTCTCCACTCCAGGCTTGTTTGATGGTGAGTGGAACACTGAGTGCAAGGCAGCTAGTGACCGTTTATATTAGTGGGAGCGCATAACCCAGTGGTTGGCTTTCTGGCCATGCCCCTCTGTCACAATCCTCAGGAACACCAGAGCATGTCCCCCTCAAGATCTCACCCTGAGACTTGATTTCTAGGAACAAATTTTGCCCTCTCGTTGAAACCTTAATTAGTTCCAAAGAAGATTAAATTATACGTAATTATTATGATAATATTTTCATTTATTCAAGATAGCGAGCCGACTTTAGTGAACACACAGCGTTTGTCGGGAGAGAGTAATCTCCCCCACACAGTCAAAGTTATCAAGGCGTGAAATCAGGAATCCTGACGGCAACAAAAATGTAATCTTTTTCATACAGAGGGGACAATAGAGGGAGCTGCACTCTACGTCTCCTTCTCGCCCTGCCACTTTAATTAAAAGAGCGTCTCTGAATATCTCCCTCTCTCGCTCGTTCCTTTGCTCCCTCTCTCTTCTGTATGTGGGGACAAGTGCCTATCTCCATGCAGAATCTAGTTATTTCTCTTTACCCTGCACTTGTCTTAAGCCAAGCCCCAAAATCTTTATCAAGCAATTACTTTCTCTCTCTTTCTCTCTCTCTCTCTCTCTCTCTCTCTCTCTCTCTCTCTCTCTCTCTCTCTCTCTCTCTCTCTCTCTCTCTCTCTCTCTCTCTCTCTCTGTCTTTTTCCTCCCTCTCTTGCTCTTTCTCCTCTCTTTCACCACATTGCAATGGAGGGGAAATAATGTAAGCCAATAAAGAAAACAGATTTGATAGGGTGTCATACCTTGACAGTAAACAGGGTACATTAACACACCTCAGGTGGGATAGCCAAGCCAGTCTCATTATAGGGTGGGGATGGAGAGGGGGACAGGGATGGAGAGATGTTAGGAGGAGGAATGCAAAATGGTTGCGCAGTGACCTTTCAGTGCATATCAAAAGAAAGAGGCTCTTTTTAAAGACCTCAATGTTGCGTCTGAATCGCCTCCTGGGTGCTGGACCCCTTCAGTGAATCCTTGCCCATTGTGGAATGTATTGTGGAACAATTACAGCTCTAGCTCTTGATAAAGACTGGGATTGAATTCAAATTATGATGGACTACTAAATTGGCCTATTTTCCAAGGTATTAATTCAATTGTATCGGGGAGTTTTGACAGGGAGGTTTCAATAAGGCTTTCATTTAGAAATGTGTGTGCTTTTGAAATCATAGCTTGTTGAACACTGAGCATAAAATAATATGAGACTTGGTCTGAGGTAACGACGTGATTTCCACTGATGTTCCTGTTGGCGAAGGCTACAGTCTGTCATTCCAAATGTCTCACTCTGTGCATACTGTGTGTTTTGCATATATACTGTATATGTTTGTTCAGGTTACAATAGTCAGTCTAAAAGAGGGGGTCGGTTAGGTTATATGATGCCATACTAGGAGCTTTGTCCTGCTCTGATTCCCCCTCTCATCTCAGAGTCCACTCCCCTTGACTTCTCCCCCCTTCTTCTCCCTCTCCCACGTGTCCCCCTAGCCCGAGGGCAGGTAGGGCATCTCGTTGTGGTAGTTGTAGTCCGGGCAGACCTTCTGGACCAGGCGGTAGTCCGTGCTGTAGAAGGAGATGTAGATGCAGATGACCTTGAAGGGCTTGGAGCAGATCCAGGAGACGTGGCTTTGCGTCTGCTCCTGGAAGCAGGTCTTGGAGGGGTCGTAGTTGCAGAGCGAGGTGCGCTTGCTGCGGTCCACCTTCTCGTAGTCCACGCGGCAGTTAAAGATCTTGGAGTCCTTGGGGTAGACCACGCTCTGGCGCTCCAGGTCAAACTCCACCGCCTTGACGGGCGGCACCAGGCTGACGGAGATGTTGCCCTGGCCCGTGGAGTTGTGGCGGAAGTAGACGCTGAACGTGCCGTTGCCGTGGTCCACGATCTTGCCGGTGATGAGCAGGTTGAGGCGCACCGTCTTGATGTTGGAGTAGAAGTCCCCCCAGCCGAACATCTTCTTGAACTTGCCCGTCTTGACAATGGGCCGGCGTTTGACCCGGGAGCTGGAGGTGTCGGGCTTGAGCAGGTCGCTGCCCAGCATCTCCCAGAACTCCTGCTTGGAGAACTCCTGCTTCGAGAAGGGCACAGGGGACCGGTAGGGCAGCTCCAGGGCGGTGGTGTTGGCTGCTCGGCTCTTACTGTGGAGCATCCAGCGGCTCAGCGGGGACACGGCCCCGGACTGGCCCCCCAGGAGACCCAGCGTCTTGGAGGACTCATCGGGCGAGCTCTTGGGGCTGACGCCGTCGTCCTCTTGACCCCAGGCCAGCTAAGAAACAAGACGTAGAGGCAGGGAGACACAGAGGGGGAGCGAGAGAGAGAACGCGAGCAAGACAGGGAATGAAAAGGTGTGAAAATCCAGAAAAAGAGGGAAGGAAAAGGTGAGAAAGACATATAATGAGATGTATTAGAAAGTGAGAGAATGGGAGGGAAAAGAAAAGGGGGATAGAGAAGAGAGTGATAAAACCGTTAGTTCATAGCCTTGGAGAAAATAACACAGACAGAAAGGCAATTAAAGGTCTAATCGATACTTAATTTTGTTCTCCTTCGTCTGGAAGTGTAACAGTGACATTATGTCAATGTTATTCTTTTATACCGTAGATTAATATTTTAATATTAGCACTTGTACAGCTATTATTGTGAGCATCTGATTTTTCAGGCAGATCGCGGATATTCCTTGTCCGTTCATTTTCAGAGCGTCTGTGTAATTCCCAGCGCTCGCGCAGCCTTGAGACGGGGCAGAAATAGATTTCTACACCTCAAGCTACTTGAGGGGCCTGGGGGATCAAGGAAGCAGTTCGTGCCCTGCAGGGCTAGTCTGAGCTGGGAAACAATTGCGGATGCAGTGCTTTTGGCTAGGAGGTTGATCAGGGGTAAGGGTAGGGGGTAAGGAGGAGGGGGCTGGGGGGGGGGATCAACCTCGATGTCCTATTAAGACGTTTGATGTTTTAATTAAGGAGTCGGTATCGGCACATGCACAAAGCTGTCGGAGGGGAGGCAGTGAGTGAGGGGAGGAGTGAGTTTAATATAGCCGGCTCCAGCCCAGCCCAGCCGAGGCTCCGTGGAATGAGCGAGCACGAGAGGGGGAGCTAATAGCTAATTATTTGATGTTAATGACCTATTAAGGGGTAGCCTCTCCGCTCGGCGGAAACCTGGAGCGCTGCCCTGTCCATTTGATCTCGCCGCTGCATTGAGGGCGCGCGGGGCCTTTGTTTGCATGCATATGCCGCCTGTTTACCGTGGGCGTGGATGTTGTGATGACTGGGAACAGTGGCTTATTAGCGAGACAGAGTGGGTGAATTTGTGTTTGTGCGCGTGTGTGCGCGGCGCGCACGCGTGTGTGTTTGTAGACGGGGCCTTCTTTGGCAGGCGTGGGGGGGCTTCCGAGCGAGCCTAGAGGTTTTACTGTTATACATAATGCATGGTGCTCTGTCTGCGTTCTGATCCATCCACTGCCAGCCAGGGCTTCCTTATACCGGCTTAGTCAGGATTATGAAGTCTTACTCATTCTTATTCCATCTTATGCAGTTTTTCAGCCTCACTCAGTTTTGTTCACTTGCATTTCAGACTGTGGGAGATATTGATTTCCCGTCCCTCTCAAACATGTATTTTCTTTCACAACAACGTGGATCGCATTTCAACACTCCCGAGAGGGCTCCCACCGATGTGGTTGTGGTCTGGTATTGGATTGAGGTGAGGCGGGTCCCCTGGCCCAGCTTGCCCTCTCCCCATGCTGCTATCGCAGGCCAGACAACCCCCGCTCCTCAGGCAGCCCCGCGTGGTGCTGCACGGCTGCTCTTTTCCATTCAGGTTCACCTCGGGGACTGATGCTCCGGCTCTGAAAAAAGACACATCCACAAACCTGACAACCACCTAAGCCTCTTGAATCTGATAGTAGGGAGATCGTCCCTGAGAATGCCTCGCTCATTAATAATGAACCAAACATTTGGGACCCCGTAGGACATATTGATTTTAATGGGCCGGGACGTCTCTTCTTGCTGCAAGGGGAGCTTGTGCTGGACAGTCAGGCCGTGATGACAAACACTCTTTTGCCCGTTGGTCTCCAGTGAGGTGCCAGTTTGAGTTGGATTCCTCTCCTTCCTTGTGGCTGCTGGGCAGAGGGGGCGACACACAGCTCTCTGGACGACACGACAGAATCCTTACAGAGCCCACAAAAAGCCCTTTGGGGGGGGATTGGGCACTATGAATTTACAAAGTGAACTTCCCAGGAAGATTCTGGTAGTTTCTCAGGTAGTTTCACATCCAGACATGGGTAGCAACGCCACAATGCTAGCATGGGAACAAAAATCCATCCTCCTCTGAACGCTAACCAGGGAGAGCCATACCTCCCTGGCATGTAATGGGTTCATTAGAGGAGGTGTTTAGGCTCGGGACAAAGCAGCAGTTGTGTAGGGGAGCTGAGCTAACCGCAGTGCCGCTGTTCAATAGAGGGGCTTGGGTGTCTGTGTCTGCCGGAGGAGTCAGGACTGTCATTCAGCTCACAGCAGTGTCGGAGAAACATGTCGGAATGGCCTAAATACATGATTACTGAGGTAATAAAAAAACAAAGGCTGATGAGAAGCTCCCTATTTGTGGCAGATGGCAAACGGCTTCAGAAAAAAAGAAAGCGCTTCGGTAACGTTGTTGAGTCATGGTGAAGGTTAAAATGGTTTGGAGCCGAGAATGGAAGAGAAAGCATGTGGCTCGAGTCTTGCATTTTAGACCTGTTATTCTGAACGCAAGTTCCATACCAAGTGCTTCACTTATAGTAGAATAACGTTCACTGATATGTAGTATATATAGTATATATATAACATAGCGTGCACAGGAAAAAAGTATTAGAGAAAGCTTTTAGTACACTTTTCAGTCTAGACTGATTTTGTGGATTCACATTTCAGAGGGGAGATAACAGCAAAAACGTTTTGAGATATGGCTTACATTACTAGAGATACATTTTCAGTTAATAAAATATGGATCTAACTGCAGTATAGACGTTTCAGCTATCCTTGTCACAACAGCCGGTTCCTGTATTTTGGGAAAATCATTTCCAAAAGTAGCATACAGTCTGTTAACTTGTCTTGATATTTAGTTGCACTTTTCTTCCATGCCTCTTTGCAAAGTCTGTGCCAGCCACAAGTAGCCGGTGTGTGGGCGATGGACAGCCGGGTCAGAGGCTGGGGTTGGGGTGGAGGTGGAGGGGTCCCTATCCTCTTTCTGGGGCGCTGAGTGAGTCAGGAGCGGAGGCCTGCTTGGGAGGGGGCTGCAGGCTCGGGCAATGTGGTAATTGTGACTCATTGAGTGATAGTGAGCACTGGCCCGAGGCCTTTCTCCTGGCAGGGGGGAAAGAAACGGGAGAGGAGGAGCGAGAAAGGAAATGATCCGCCGAAGACTGCCAGCTCCACAGGCAATAATCAGACCGCTAAAGTGACAGGTACACCGTTTCACCCTCCCCTCCCTTCCTCCCGTCGGTGCCCGTGGCACCAAATTGACATAATACTGTGCAGAGATCAGGGAGCAACTTAACTCGGATCTGTGCTGTAACCGCTCTGTCACTGAGACAAGGCCCACTGTGTCAACCAGAGAGCCATTGTTCCAAAAATAGACCCGTGCTCTACTGTTTACATATTCAAGTCCCACTTTGCGGGCCGAGGTAGGACGCCGTAGGCAGCACATACGAGCGGAGGGGGGGCGTCTATAGAGCCTCCCGGCAGGGGCTAAAATGCAGGTGCTTATCCCGGGGAGCTGACGAGCTCAATAAGCGCTCCCTTTTCCTCTGGCTAAAATCTTCATCTCTAATATGACATCCATTTTTAATTAAAGGAGCAGGCCCCTGCTCAGAGCGGGAAAGTGTTCGCCGGTGCTTTATGGGCGCTCCCCTCCTCTCCATCTCCTGAACTAATATGCTCTCTGTAGGAGGCGGCTCCTCGGTTACATGATTAAATCCGGAGAGCGCCCGTGCCCTTACTACTAATTATTACACTGGCTAGTGTGAAGGGGAGGAGAGGGCGGGAGAGAGAGAAAGGTAATTTCACAAGAAACAAGCCGTTCAACTCTTAATTAATAATTTACGCCGGCTTCAAGGGGGTCACTGAGCTTAGCTCGGCGCCGCCTGGACCAAACCCACTGCGCTCAACCTTTTGTTCTTTCCTTCTCTTTCTTTCTTTCTTTCTTTCTTTCTTTCTTTCTTTCTTTCTTTCTTTCTTTTCTTTTCTTTTCTTTTCTTCTCTTTTCTCCATTCTTCCGTCCATTTTTCCCCTAGCTCATTTTGGACAGGTTGGGTTTTGCAGTCCCACCGGTCCTGGGTCTTATTTGGTATGCCGGGCGAGAGGCCTGGCTTTGAATTGGCTATCAAACTTTTACATTAGAAGATATCGACAAGGCGGTGGTGCGAGGCACGGCGGCGCCGGGTGGGAGAGAGAGGGAGAGCTCCTCGTGGGAGAGCAGAGCACTGGGCTGACGGGACAGAACTGATTAAAGCTAGGCTCCGGTATTCACACCTGTCTGAAACACCTGAGAGGAGGTCAATGGTTCCACTCGACGGCGCTGCGCTGAAGCGGTCTGAGGTGCAGACCTTCACCAGAGTGCTCTCAGCAAAGAGCCAAGTAGGACGCTAATGCCTGCCTTCCCACTGAATTGGAATGCCATGCCAAAGGCTTGCACACAAAAAAAAAACACATGATGTAAATGCTGTCCTAAATATATTGGCTTGTGCACATAGAGCCCTGATATCCTTCCTCTGTTCTTTGTTGAATATTCATACCTACAGATTTATTCCATGTATAACTATTACTATTTCTCTACCAGGCTTTTATTTTTGACTGGGACCTGAAGATCCCTATACCATCACCAGCATTTTCCCTTCAACAGGACAGCGAACACAAAGGCAGCAATAGTAAGTGTGGGGGTGCTCCCCTGTCCCCTGCAAAAGAGGCTGCACTTTGACGAGGTCATCAATATGAGACAAACAGCCCACTGCATCAAGGCGGCGCCGCGGTTAGTCACTGCAGCCACAGATGGTGACACACTCTCTCCCCCTCCCCCCACCCTTCCCCAATTCAAATAAACCCCGCTCATATTGACAGCGGAGCGAGCATTCTCTCTCTAATGCTACTGTATTTGTCTTCGAGATTACTTTGTGTTTACCCACAGAAGAGCACATCCAATCCAAGATGGTTTATCTCTCAAGTGGTTCAAGGAAGACAAACATGGCTTTCCTTTCTGATAATTATGCTGCGAGGAGAACTCAGAGGGAGAAATGCAATCTATTGAACATGAGTATCCTACTCATACAAAACAGACGCTGTTGTTCAGGGACTTCCTGTTGTCGAAGAAATTCTCTTTTACAGTGCACATCCCTCGCCTCATGCCACAACCACGCCGTCTACCCCTGGCCATAAGAGGATTGCTAGCTGCACGCTCAGATCTACCCGCCGCTGCCTAACCCGGCAGACAGCCTCGCGTGCATTCACCACGGGCCTGCTCTCTGTCTCTCCTGGAGTGCTTGGGAGGATTGGTGCGGCAGCAGATTGTGCTGCTTTGAACAGAAAGGTGTAGTCTGTCTCAGGACAGCTATCTGCGCTACGGTTTGAAAGGCTGCTGAGGTGTCAGGGACGGAGCATTGCGTGCCTCTCATCCCCCCCTCCCTCTCTTTCTCTTTCTCTCTCACTCTCTCTCTCTCTCTTTCTCTCGCTCTCTTTTTTGTCCTGCTGCTGTGTGCCCATGAAGCAGCTGGGGCTGCAGAGAGCCAGCGGGGAGCCTTAGGGAGGCTGGCGCTGGGCTAAGGCGCCTCTGCGGGGTGCCCGAGGAAAAGGCACACCTCTGGGGTCACGTGTTTCGTGCCCGTGCATAACTTTACCCATTTCAGACTCTGGGCAGGAAGGAAGCCATGGCTTATTGACCATTACACCACCAGCGGCTCTTTCTTCGGATGCTGACCCCTTCTCTCCGCGTCTCTGCCTGTGAGCAGCCCGCTCCACAAGCCCCATGGCTGGGCTTAGCCCAACTAAGTCACCCTGGGGAAACGGGCTCGGTGCTCACAGGAGACATTACTGGATCACACAGCGTGATGCCATCTCAGGTCTAAGGCCGACCCTTTCGACGTGGCTGCTTTCATGGGTCAAGCCCCTCTTGCAGTTTTAATAAGTGTGTATTAATTCAGTGTGCATGCGTTTTGAGCTCGGTGAGTGAGAGCCAAGAGAAACAAAAACACGAAAAACATCTGTGCACTCACAGCAGGGTCAAGTTTATGTTGAGGCAGCAATACAAGATGAGTGTGTCTGAACTATGTACGCGTCTCAATATTTTTGAATGTTTGTCCGTTTTCTTTGGTTTTGAAAGGAGCAGGGTGGTTCTCCTAGTTAACCAGGGATTATTCTGGGGAACAAGGTCACGGACCGTGAATGTAGAGCAGAGTATCTAAGAAAGACAACTCGGAGACATTTCGACAAGGCAAAACAGGGGGAATGGCTCCCATGGGGTTGAAATTAACTTCAGTCAGTCTGTGATTTGTAGCCTTACATAACGCTCTCCACACTGGAGAATACCTCTGCTGCCTCTAGAGACCAGTGTAGGGAAATATATTAGTTCAGGATGGGGAGCTTGGAATGGAAGCAACTGAAAATGCGGCTTACTTTTTCAGTTGTTAGAGTGCAATATGTAATACATTGTTCAGTACTATGCGCTGTGCATTCAAGCAGGCTATATTGAATTCAGTCTGAACCCTGAAGAAAACTCCAAGATATTACAGTGCAAAGCCATTATATTCTGTATACAGAGTAAACAGTTAAGCAGCCACGGGATTTAATTGAAACCTACATTCGATCAATTCTATGTGCTTGAGTAAGTAGAAGTACTTGAGATGATTTTAAAACAAACCAAGGTCTTTTCTCAACGTATGCCATCCCCTCAAGACAGAATCTCCATATCATGTAACTGACTTTGACATCAAATTCCAGACGTTTGTCCCCAGTGATATTTCATGCTTGAAGGTTACAATGCAAACATAAGACTAGGGCTTCATGGCAAATAAGTCTCTGTGTTCCTCTGAGTGTGTGTGTGTGTGTGTGTGTGTGTGTGTTTGTGTGTGATAATGCAGAGGCATTATTCACAAACAATTGGGAATCTGTGAAATGTATGTGATAAAAACACAAAAACATCGTCTGTATTTACTATACAGACTGGCCATTCAGAGAGCAGTCCACAAGTGTACACCGCACGTCCACAACCACATCCAGCCAAGGAGCGTTCCGTACCCCTCTGCCTGCTGATGTACGTGCAAAAAAGGAAGGCTGGTCCCTCAGTCTGCCATATGTTCCACGAGTGTCTGCTGTATGTCCATGGCAGCACATCTAGCAACGTATCCCTGAAACAAGGGCTGTCCCTCAGTCCGCCTGGACGTCCACCACTTCATCCAGCAACTTTTTCTATTGCAGGCGTCTCTCTCTCCTGTATCCTATATGCTGGATGTCTACGAAATATCACAAGCTGTCCATTTAGTTACTACCGTGCCTCCAAAAATCTCTCGTCTGCTGGATCCATTGAAACATAGCAAAAATCTCGGGAATACATCCACAGATTCTTTGCTACTGTCATGCTTTCTAGTTATTGTTCGTTTGTCAATATTGACTTCTGGAATAATTATTATTACGAATATAGAATTTGGCCAATATCATAATGAAGTTGTAAGAAAAAAGTTTCACTTTATCTTATTCTAGTAGTATGCCGTTTGGGATTTCTTTAGAGATATTTTTTTATGTGGAATTGTAGAATATTGCTTAGCAGCATGCAGCAAAACTAATATTAAACAACGAAAATGTGCCACCCCAAAACAGAGTTGGCTATTCCCATACAGATACTTTATCACTCCATAATGGAATTGAATAGTGCAGTAGGGTGACCCAGAGCGATAATCATTGAACATTCCCTCATGTCGTTGAGTCATGACATTATCAAAAAGGTTATTGTCATCAATGCCACAAGGTAGTCTACATTGCTTTATGTAATAGCAAGGATACATTGGGAAGTTAAAAATACAAGTGAGGACAATAATTAACTATTTGATATCAAACAATATCAGGATACGGTTCATCTGGCATAGATTATCATTATGTAAGGCTGCCCCAAAAGGCCAGTAGATAATGCTGCTTCTGGCCTACAACTAAAATAAAATAAACAATAAACTTCCAAAAAGAACAAAAATGTTAATCTGAGTAATATGGTTTACTCTTGTTTGTAGGGAACAATAATAATAGTGAACAATGTGAACAACAAGTTATGTCCACGTTATCTTGTTGACAAAAAGCATGTGCTAGGCTTTGCTCTTGTGCATGCAACATTTCAAATGGCCTGTAGGCGTACTTTACATAATAATAATCATAATAATAATAAACTAACAACTTTGTTACATAATATGGTACATAGTATTCAAAATTACAATATTTTTCATAGGGACCAAATTTGGTTTATTTAATTGATTTTATTTCACTTAATATCCAGGCAGGTCAAGACACAAAGAAATAGGCTTATTATTTACAATGACGACCTGGAAAAAGGCCTAAGTGGCAGTTGCGGCCATATAATAACAATCAGTGATTATATTTCTATTGTTGCGGCACTAAAAAATAAAACAAAAAAGCAGTACAGTATAGTAGCCAGCTTGAAATGGTCTGAATCACAGGCACACACACGGTTGTTAACCATACGAGTCACATAGGAATTTCCATTGTTTTCTGTGAGGCAAAGACTAAATCTCACTGTCAATGGAGATTCTCCATTGAAAATGTTTATTAGTCCAGGACTTGGCTTAATCTTTGTCCGGCAAACTGGCCCTTAGAGTACACCACACAAAGTTCTCCTCTATTTATTTTTCAGTTATGTTGGTAGCATCATGATGTTACTCCTATGCTTGACATTTACAGTAACTAAAAAGTTTGTTAATTTCAAAATAAGTTATAAAAAGTGTTTAACAGCATTTTTTTGGGGAACATTTGATATCTGTATAAGTATGAGTAGACCTGTAGGGCTACTTTGTGATACATTTCTCATTTGTAACTGCATGCTGCTTACCATAAGATCTCTATAAACAACATTCTAGACTTGCACAAAGCAAACACAAACGTATTATACTGTATAATATACATAGTAGGCTACACATTATGCTGGAGTTCTATATTAACAATAACTCCCTAAAGCCTGCTTAATAACACTCGAATCACAAGCAGGATGATAGTGCGGCAGTTGTATTTAGGTTACAGAACCGTGGTTGTACGGCCAACATTATTGCTTTAAGTTTCAATGGACATCCAGCTGGAGAGATTGTTGGGCATTTGGCAGTGCACAATAGACAGTCAGCTAGATGTTTTTCGACTGAGGGACAGCCCTCTTTTTTTGCGTGCATCAGCAGACAGAGAGGTAAGGCCCTCTCTTTTGCTGGATGTAGTTGTGGACGTCCGGCGGACACTTATGGACTGTAAACCTTACTGCCTTACTGGCAATTCATCTGTTGTATATACTTTTGGCTCCATCTTAACTCAACAGCACCTTCTAGTTCACCCCACGCCATTGTTACCTTCTTAAACGTTTCCACTGTGTCTCTCTATTTGACTTAACATAATGTATTAATTTGACCTGCTAGGTTCATCACTTGACATACTTTGGCTGCCTAGCCTTCAACACATAGACTGTAGATGCCACACACAGAGGAATACAATGAATAATGGTTGCCAAACATGGCTTGGCTTTTATATAGATGTGTTCTTATGTCAAATTAATAAATAATACATCATTAACAAAAGACATATGTCTTTTAAAAAGATGATAAGCAAATAAATTAAATAAATCAAAGTGGGTGCAGTCATAAGATCAGTTATTTGCATGTGATTGCCTTAAGTCTCAAACAGTGTGATTAAACCATTAAGTTAATTAAAAACTGGTCTAGTGACTGTGTCAGTGATGAGAAATTTACAAAATCACTGCCAAAGTAAACACAATTTCTCTAACAGTCAATTAGAAAATAGTCTGCTCTGTATAAATGGTTTAAATAATTAATGTATCTTACAATCTGTCTACATTCTCTGGATTAATCATATTTACAACAGTCACATTTGCACTACATTAACGTTGCACTCACTCTAAGGGGGTTTGTGGGACTTCTGTGCATTGCATATTGTTGCAGACGACAATAAGCATTTTGGAATATTAACGACCAGGATTATGAATCACATTCCAATCATGTAATAAAAATGTGCTAATTTAATAATGACTTTATCATTTATCACTGTCATGCAGCTAATGAACTGCCCATGATCTCCTGCTGAGAGACGTGATGTGCGTTTACACTCGACAGAACAATTATAATAAAACCAATGCAGCACCAATTACATCATTGGCACTATTTTTGGCGTTTTAGACTCTATCGTTTCTGTTTCATGAAGTTTAAAACATGCTCCCCAATCAACTAATAGGGGGTATATTTGATCAGATCTGTTACATTGTAAATACGCTTATTATACCCTTACAAATATCGTGACATTACAAAAAATAACTCTATGTCAGTGTATAGGTTAACACTATATGTATTTTCCTTTGTTCGTCATCTTTACCTGCACGTATGGGTAATTTAGACATAGAATGGCCTGGACATGCTACCAAATTTCCTACAGTGGGCATACTGAAGATGTGTGTAATAATATGCCACCACTTAATTAATGCCAGTCTATTGCCAAAAGATAAGCCTATTCGTTTCGTATGAATAGCATCAAACCAAAGGTGAATTGTGAAAGGGTGACAACTTGTGCAAGAGGCAGGCAATACTGAGTGGTGGTAGTAGTAGTAGTACACTAAAAAGTAATTGCGCCTCCATAATTTTGAGCAAAAGCTACTTTTACTAAAATATCGGTGGGGCTTCAGGCAAAGGGAGCAAACTCTCAAATGCTATGTCAAAATGTTCATTTTAAACGAAGGTTTAATTTTTGCGCCATTGTTTACAATACAATATGAAAACTGTGTTGAGTCGTAAAAGGCTGTTTCCATCAATACAATTACATAATAATAGGCTATTAGGAAATAACCTGTACAAGACTGAAAGTCTAATTTGAGTTTACAAAAAAGTGATTACAGTAAGGTAATGGTGTTAAACGCACCAAATAGGCACCGAACCAAATCTCTGACATTTTAAGCAGATTTAGCACATGGCACCGGCTCAACACGTGTAATACAATATTTAGTAAAAAATAAAAAACGTAGGTCTTTACCCCCGGACCGAGAACAAAGCCCACCTGTGTCCGGTAGCGCGTGAGGCACTGCCCGCCAGCTCCAGTGTCATTCTTTTTTAAGTGAGTGACAAAATAGGTAGGCTACTGTAACTTGTTAATGCTATAGTGTGGCGTTTACAAAAAACACGACAGGCGGTTCTAACTTTTAACACGCCGGAGTCTTTCTTACCAAGCAGGCTGTGCCGTTCAGGAGAAGCAGGAGGAAGCCGTGATTGGTACGCAGCATTCTGGCACGCAGACCCTCAGCTTCCGACCGAATTCCAAAGACAGCTTTCCTTCAGGAAGACGCTATTTCACCGGTACTGTATCCCTCAATTCTAAGACACGGTCCCATGGCCGGGGCTGGCTGAATTGCTGGTGCACCTGGAGTGAACCGTTGGAACCCGCACGATTTCTTTTTCTCCTTTTTATTCCTTTTTTATTTCAATTAATTTATTTCACCGTTCCACAGTTTGAGTCAAATCATTGGAATATATGAAATCCATAGATTGGTTCATGCAAATATTCAGTACAACAATCCACGATAATAAGTATCAAATTCCCATCCTAATCAGCTTGCATCAGTGTGACTGAGAATTGGCTGATAGTTATCTGTGTCACAGTAGATCCTCAGTGGTGGAGCCTGCTGGAAGTGTGTGAGATCCACGGCATCCCTAGACTGGCAAGGACTCCCACACACGCTTTGACGTTTAAACATTTCTCTCTCTCTCTCTCTCTCTCTCTCTCTCTCTCTCTCTCTCTCTCTCTCTCTCTCCATTTCTTCCTCTGCCTCTCTTAGGCACACACATACAAGCACATTCGCACACACACGCACACACACACACACACACACACACACACACACACACACACACACACACACACACACACACACACGCACACACACACTTTATCTTCATTTTCTATGTTTTGTTTTCCCCACCCCTCACTTCCTCCAAGTGTTGATGCAGACCATTCGAAATATCTGACTGGATTTTACTTTCAGGTGCACATCCTCAACAAGCCATGTATATAAAAGCAATATGAATCTTTTGTTAGTTCATATATTATTTTCCCGCCATGGCTCTATTAGATAAATAACATATTCTTTGAACACTTTCGCTCACACTTGGGGGTAAATATTTTGCAGTACATATCACAGTGTGGACAACCCTAAATGCATGAATGAGCACTACTACATATGGTGCTATGACCAGGTAACTGTGCCCAAGAACACCCTTCCTGTGGGACACACAGTCCACCCTGCTGAAGAATATTGATGAACACAGAGTGCCCGTGGACCGTGCGGGCGTCACCTCAGCCAAGCGGGGATTCATAAAAGCTTTCCTTCACCACAGTTCATTAAAAACAAGTTAATGGTTGGCTGCCCCAGTCCCCTAGCGCCCCACAACACCTTTTCGACTTAATTACTGGGATAGACGAGGTTCTAGCTCTCTGTCTCTGTTTGTCTGACCCATCTGACTTAGAGCAAGTTGATTAGGCTCATCGACAGCGCCTTTTCTCCCAGGCCAAGCTCCGGTCATTCCATCAGTGCAGTTTGACTCGGATCACGACCCTCTGCTCTGTGTGACTTTATAGGCGGTCGGAGACTGCTCAAAAAGCTTGCTTTGCTATCTGGGGTTGCGGTTCAAAGCAATGCATTTGCTGTGAATTGACCACAGTGCCGAGGTTTAATTGGCTGTACACATGTGACCAGAGACTCGACAGAGGTCAAAGGCGAGAGGTCACGGCAGGAGGAGACGGCCCCTGGAATAGAGGCTGTCAATCACACGGGACTGATTCATTGAAGAGTTTGAGGTCCCGGTCAGAAGGCTCTGCCCCTCCCACATGACACACACTGTACAGCTCGACAGGCATGCACAATCCAAAGGGGAACGTATGTGCGGGGTGTTTGCGTGGATATGTCCACATGCTATTTTAATTAGGGAGCACCTCCCTGCGGTTCTGAACAGTGATGAAGCCTAGGGACGAGCGCACAGCCACTGGAGGTCTCTTGATGTCTAGATTATTCCAAGCTCAATACACTGGCCGCTGCATAATTGTGTCCTTCCTCGGTAGCCGCCGGGGGTACCAGTGTGCTCTATGGGAGAAGAAACATCAACCTATAAAGGGATATCAGCTCCCACATCCGCCATCTCGAGAAACACCAACCGTCATAAAAGGTCTTAGCAATGGCACACATTCATTCAGACACACGCGTTCCCGTCCCGCACATAATTATGGGGCTGTAACTCAGTGTGTGTGTGCTCCCCGGGGAGCGGCAAGCCGAGCAGCTAAGCTATTTTTTACTCACTAAAGATAAGCAGAGTGAATGCTAGGATACTCCTCATCACTCTGCACCCGGGACTGCCTTTGAAATACATCTCAATGTAGTCTTAGAGAGGGCTCCCATCAGCGTGACTAATACAATTGTGTTTGTGTACTCCCATCCCAGCTCTCCGCTCTCTTGCCAAGCCCCAGCTATTGTCCTCCATCACTGCATGATTTGACATGTAATCCCATTTCACTGTGTAATTCAATTTAAATGAGGGGCTTCAGGCAGGAGGAACAACATGTGAAGATGACAAGCGACGCGGCGCTGCTTGTTATTAGCTGGCATTGGGGTCCCCCTAGTGTCCAACATTAGGTATGGAATGCACTCAGAACAATACCATGGTAGCATACAGACATAGTGTGTACTCAACCGTCTGTCCAACATTACATAACCCTTCGAATGATTGAATGAACGTGTTTGTTTTCCTGCCATGGTCTAATAATGGATCCACGTTGAAATGTTCTTCCAGTGTCCATTCACCTTCTGAAAGGCCCACGTTTCAGTGTGTGCTTAGGACACTAGGGGGCACTATGTTCACATGGAAACGCTCCAAGGACTGGCCCTGTAGTGAAATGTGTGGTAGTGCTAGGAGACATTCAACTGTACACTGGCTGTGGAGAATAGTGTCTGTTACATGAGCCGGGCAACAGGCCTATTTTTATGTTCACTTCTCATCCGCTGAGAGAATCAAATTGTCCATAGGAATGCGAGGCTAGGTGTATTTTTGTCCTGCCCCTCCGTAGCTAGAGAGGTGTCTAACTTCAGTAGTCTGCCAAATATCACCTACTGAGAGCTTCTCTCTCACTAGAGGGATGTTAAATATCTGGTTTCGTTTCTTGGCCGGAATGGCCGCCATCTGAAAACAGGGCATCTCTGTGTGAAAAGTACACGGCGAGGGGCAGCAGATGATACTGTACTCTGGTGCTGCAGGAACCACGGGCAGTCCATTAGTGTCCTCCCCGGCGTTAACAGATTAAAACCTGCTTTTTCTCTCTCTCTAACTTTCTAATGGACATCTGGGATCTTCAGGCATCGTTTTCATTCAAGAAAATGTAAGAGCCACTTACACCACGTGGCTTCTGTAGTGAGGGTCTAAGTCTGTAGGATTAGCTTTGTGACGCGGCTATTTATTGCGGACGTTAGTCTTGCCCCGAGGCCATCGGTATGTGTGTGCCACAGAGAGGACTGGGTGAGAGAATAAGGGGATGTAGGCCTGGCACAGATTTAAAGAATTGGGATAGAGGGGTGCAGGAGGTATACGTGAGGCGGAGGGACAGAAAAGGTCTAAGAGAGGATGTAAAGATGAAGGAGGACTAAATCTCCAGCTTTGGGAGGTCCACATCCAAGCTCCTCTAATCCTGCACAGATCCCCCTTTCTATAGGTTTAATTTCCTCTCTCCCTCTGTGAATCGGTCCCCCTTCTCTCTCTATCTCTATCTGTCTCTCCCACACACACTCACTCTCTCCCCTGCTCGCTCTCTCTTCCTCACACCCTCTCTCTTTTTCTATTTCCTTCTCTTTTTTTATATCTATCTCAGTTTTTCCTGGGAAGAATAAGCTTTAATTGGTTTACGGTTTGGTTCTTTCGTAACCATGTGTATTGTCTTTGTTTCGTAGGAGGGAGTCCCATTTGGATTGCATCATTCGTCCTCCCTCCGCCTGTAGCCTCTCTCCCCCCTTGGCTTTGCTCGCAGCTCTAATAGAAAGTTAATGTTGGGTAAGTAGACCACGGAGGGCTGATTGAGTCACAGCAGGGAGAGGAGCAGCGTTTTTTTTTCTTTCTAACTTTCTATTTTCCTTTTTCTTTTTCTGAGGGTGAGGAGAGGATTACTTCCAGACGCAGAATTAGACCCAGAACCACTTCACTGTTGTGATTTAATCTATTTCCCATCCGTCTTTCATCTTTTTCTATTGCCGCTGTGCATTCTCTGTCATACATTCTGCCCACCCATCCCTTCTTTGTTCTCCTCGTTTTTCAAAATCTGCCTTTTAAACATGTTATTTTAAAATGGCATGTATTTATCAATCTATGGTAAAGGTTAATATAATAGGTACTACATTTTCAACATACTGGTGGTTTGAGTCTAAGAGCATCAAACGTTTTGAGGAGGACTATCGGGAAGACGCTACTAGTCCTGTGCAGCCTGAGAAGATTGGGGCGATAAAGAGAGTATTTTAGGCTCTCATCCCCCATATGCTTCTGATCAACAGCTTCTCCTCCTCACCTCCACTGCTGCTCCTAAACGACTCATGTTTTGGGTCCCAGCCTATCTCTCTCGTGGTCCCCTCGTCTCAGCGTCGCAATGCTGTTTGTTTGGGTTTAGGGCACCCTGGGTTTAGGCGAGAGAGGGCCTCCGTACGGACACCGACGCGTTTGTTTATTACACCTCCGCTTAGCCTAAACCATTTAACCTCCCCTCTAACACCCCAAATAAACACGGAGGGCAGCCGCTCCCACTGAGGCTGCGCTGGGGTTCATTCAGGGCCCTTCATGTGTCTGTTGGGTGACATGGCTTAAACAGATCAGGCGTTTTATTTAACCTCCGACCCCAAACATGCCCGTCGGCCATCCCAAGCGTTTCCTGGACGGCGACTGAAGCCGTGCATCTCAGGGGTTTCCCTCAGGGCCACAAATGGAATCCATTTGTGTTGCAGTCACTGCGCCTTTCCATAGGGCATCCATTAGCCCCGACATGTAGGCATGGACATGACGGATGGCCATCGTTGGTAATTAAGTCCAATTCTGCCAGCGTGTTTTCTACGGGAGCAAAGCCATGAGGCTACTTATCTCGTTCAGGTTTTAACCTTGGTTTTTTTTCAGTTAGAAATGATATTCATCCATTTAAATGGACAGGATTAAAGTCTCCACATAATGGAGATCCGTCAGCAGCCTTTAGCTCCCTCTGGAGTGGGATCACTCAGGGGCCCCACTGGATCCTCTGACACGCACAGGCCAACCATAGGAGCAGAACAGGTGAGGCCTTGTCCTGGCCATTGTCTCCTGTGGGCTTTTAAGCCCATGTGTTTTTTTTTCAACCCATGATAAAAGAAACAGGCTTTGCTGTGGCCCATCCTATTTGTATACTTTAACAGTTTCCTATGGCAGTGCGGTGAGGTCAAGCCCTTCGTGTAGGGTCCATATGGTGGCATGGTTAAAGGCACGGCGCCATTATGGAGGCGGCGGCGTCAGGTTACCGTGGTTTCCGGCCTCATCAAAGAGACGAGCTCAGCCGGGATGCCCGGTGCATCAGAGACAAAGGGAAGGTCACAGGGCGGGGCCTGGGGAGCGCTGTGGAGGTGTCCGACTTCAAGGCTTCTCCAGTGCCCTGCGTCAGCCGACCATTGTGAAGTGTACAGGACAGTGGGGCAGGGAAGGGGGGGTGTTACGTGGAGGTGGACACAGCACGGTGCCCTCAGGGGGAGGCCTGGGGCTGGTTCTTTGAAGTGGTTCGGTCTGGTAAAAACCTCACCCTGTCTTTCCCACCCCATATGGACACCTCCGGACGCTACCTCCCCAGGACTGTGGCTCCCAGGCAGGGTAATCTGAGAGCAGTTATAGCAGCCTGACCACCAGGGGATGGCTCATCCACTGGACGAGACCCCTGTGAACCCGAGGACAAGCTAGGTACCCTTCTCTTAGAATGGTGACATAAAGGTTACCACTGGAGCTGAACACACACACACACACACACACACACACACACACACACACACACACACGCAATCTACAGTAACCTTCTTTTAATTGCTTAGGCAAGGTTAACAGAACTTAATGCAGCTCATAAAATATGTGAGGGATGTTCTTCATTTTTATTTCACGATAGAGGAGTATGACTATAAAATCATGTCTTTAAACGGTTAATCAATAGCTGAAGTACCCTGATCCATCTTCAGTGGATGACTCATGTGTCTTCTATTATGCTGCACATTCCATTATGGTTTTAGATGCATTTTATACGCGCAGTCTACCCAGTCCAGAGACACTCACCCCCGCTTCAGGGAGATGCATCGAGACATCTTTGTTTTTTTTTATCATTCCCTCCTGCTTCTGCGCTCCCTGGCCTTTCTCCGGATGAGGGCACGCTGGAACTCAGTCCGTGTGGTCCGAGAAGAACAGGGGCCTGCAGACCGTCAGTGGTCCTGTGGCAGTACACAGTTGTTGACAGTTGTGTCACATCATCAGAGTCTGTGTGTGTGTGTGCGCACACGTCGTTGTGTAGGCTCCTCTCTAACCTCCGAGTAGCAAAGTGAGTCTAAGCACCTCATAGGACTTTGTGATCTCTGTCTTTCGTTTGCGCTACCTCTTTGCATGCAGCGTCGTGCATGTGCATGTGGGTGCGTTTGCGTGTGCGTGTGCATGCTTCCGCATGTGCACGTGCTGTGTGTCTGTGCAGCTATTGCTTGTGTGTGCTGGCCCGATGGGCAGTGGAGCATATACTAACATCAGCCTGAGTAGAGAGCCAGCCCAGATTTAATGGCCGCCATAATTAAAAAAGCTTTTAGAGGAGGGCGGGCCACCAGAGGCAGAGTGAGGGCCACGGCTGGCTGGGGCCACTGAGTGATCAGCACAGGACCATTTTGGATTAAAAACACACTCCTCTAAGGACACAGTGGGATGGGCAGCTTCATCAGCCAACATTGGCGTCAGCTTGGGATCGATAAGGGCACAGACACGGAGACGTGGATTCTGGATGTCTAATTGACCACTAGAGGGAGTTCACTTGGTTTCCACAATGCGAGCGCATTAGGGATTCTCCCTGCAGCGTAGCGGTCCAACTTGGTAAAATTGATTTTATTTCACCAGCTTGAATCTACAGCCCTGGGCTTGTTTGTGTTTCCAGAAAACCGTTATTTCACTGGCAAGCCACCATGGTGCAAACATTGTATGGGGAATATAGAAACAGTGCCATATACCTTGGACCTGCCCCAAGTGCTAGCAGCACCACATCACCGTGCAACATCACAGGGTACACAAACACTGGCACCGTCGACGGGATTCAGAAAAAAGGGAATGCCCTTTATGAATGGGGAAATATTTTCGGCAACGTAGATTATAATTGTAAATAAAAAAAGCCTCTGGCTAATATATTAAAATTACTCGAATTTGATGTTGAATACTGTTCTCAAAATGTGTTGAGGTTGTGTGTGCGTTGCTGTGTAGTGAGAAAGTGTTGGAGCAGCAGTTGCCGTGTGGTTGTGATTAGCAGACTCTCTAACTCTCTCCAGGCTGCGAAAACCGTTGAAAATACACTTAATTTCACCACGTCGAATGTAAGAGCATCCCTATTTTCACGGACACACACAGATTACCCCCCCCCCCCCCCCCCCCCCCCCCCCACCACCACCACCCACACCCAACACACACACACACACAGATACACACACAGTGGAGCTCCAGCAGAGACTCCTGGGGTCGGAGGAATCGGTGAACCCTGCAGATCCTACTGTACTCTCTTATCTCTCTACGGTCGACATGCACAATTTAATATCACTTAGGAAAACATCCCTTAGCTCAACACAAGGCTCAAAGGGAAAGGAGGGTCTTGTGGGGTTGCTGTGGGTTTTGGCGCAGTTTCATGGCAAAGTTGAAGCCTGGATGTTAGGGTAAGATTAAGGCCGTGGTCGTCTCAAAGGGGGACTTTCCCTCCCCGGTTTAACCCCCCCCAACCCGAAGCATACGCTGAAGCTGACACGCTGTTTGACATGCTCGCTCTGTGGGGCAGCCGGCATAGCTGGACCCCCTGCCTCGCCCCAGGAACAGGAGATTGGCGAGGCGAGGGGGTGCTGAAGGTGTTAAAACCCCCTCTCTCCTTTCCTTCGGCATGGGTGGGGGATCCAACTGGGGTCCCTGGGCCCCGTCCTCCCGTTCAGGAAGGGAGCAGCCGGGGGGAGCAGGATTTGAGCAATTACCCTATTTGGGTTTCAGGGGAGCTATTTATTTGTGCGTCTTGGCATGTTTCTGTCGTCTGGGGGGGCCTGCGCGCCATGGGAAACTGATAGCACTGAAGTTGATTTATTTGCACTGTAGGCCAGGCAGTCAAAGAGAACCGGACTACGGAGAGGAGGTGAAAATGAGAAGGGAACAGGGACGGTTGCAATGCTGGGGACTGAGGCCGCGAAAATGGAAAAGGAAAGCAAGCAAGGGGACTGGCTGGCGTAGGGCCGAGGTGTCGGAGGTGTCTCTCTGAGGTTGTGTGTGTGTGTATTTGAGTGTTGAGCCTCACCTCCAGATTGATCCTGTCCCAGCATGCTCAGTGTTTGTCCAGTGTCCCGTGGTGGCGGCGATGGCAGCTGGAAGGAGGACAAGCCCTTCAGCTGCCTGCCCGCCTGTCTGTGTGTGTGTGTGTGTGTGTGTGTGTGTCTGTGTCTGTTTGTATCGTGACCTCTGCCTAGCCTCACCACGCCTCACCCCAGCCCTGGCTCCAGACCAGAGGTGAACCGCGTCGGTGCTGACATATGGCCAGCGCACTTTCATAACTCTGTGTTTCAGTGTCGGCCTTCCCCAGATCTCTGTCCACTTTCGTTCCGTCAAACTTTTTGCCTTTGCTCTTTGCCTTCGGTCTTTCTCATCTCTCATCTCTGTCTCTCTGTCTCTCTGTCTCTCTGTCTCTCTCTCTCTCTCTCTCTCTCTCTCTCTCTCTCTCTCTCTCTCTCTCTCTCTCTCTCTCTCTCTCTCTCTCTCTCTCTCTCTCTCTCCTTGAGTGCTAATGTTGTCCATGTGTACATATATCTGACAGCTTTTTTAAACTTACAACCTCTGCCCTTGAACATGCTTGTGTAAACATAGCTAATTGGGGGTTGAGATATACACATACAGAAAGCAAGGTCTCAGTGCTGAATGTAATAATAATAAGAAGAACAACCTTTATTTGTACAGCACTTCTCTTTACCAATGTTACAAAGTGTTCGAACAGTTACAATGACAGCCAGAGCCATAAAAGCAACTTGTGAAAATAAATACCCGCACACAATCTGTCAAAAAACATTAATAGGGTTGAAACGTTTCCACTGACACATAAAAAACCCCTTCTTGCTTTGTACCATCGATTGATATACCATTACCATGCTGTGCAATAGTACACAGAAGTGAGTCAATTTGTGATGAGTGGCAAATCCATACGGCGGTGAATCAGGTCTCTTTTTCCCGGCGTGTTCAGCGGCGTTGGACTGGGGAGACACAGCCCACCGGGACCGAGCTCCTGGGAAATGCCCTTTGGTTGGCTCTCCCCGCTGGATTACCAGCAGATTACAGGTGGATTACTGGCGGCATTTCAACCTGGCAGGATCTGAGACAGTGGCTAAGCGCCGAAACCCCTCTGTAATCCAGTCCTGTCATTCCCATGATAGTTCCCATTTATACACAGTCACTTTCCCTGCTGTGTATACGATGCGTTGATTGTAGGCAGAAAAAGTGGCTTTGAGGAGAAGCAGAGCCCGTCTCGGCTTGGGTCTCTCGGGACGCTCTCTCTGGATGTTTGGATAAGGCCTTGGGCGAGCCTGATTAGAGCGGCAGTACATGGCGAATGACTGATAGCAGAGAGGAAGCGGTGCTACCCAACTAGATGTCTGATGGGAGTTGGAGTTGTTTGGTACTATGTCAGTCATTGCTCGGTGAGGTGCTGGTGAATTGCAGTCTGATTCATTGTCTTTTAACCTAAGGAAAACATGAAGAGGCTGGAGAAGGAGCTCGGGGTTGGATGCAGTCACTCATTCGAGCGGCTCCGGCTGATGGCAACAGCTTCGCGGCCTCGGGTCAGACCTCCCCTCCTCCTCCTCTTCTTCACTCGGTGGTACGAGGCTCACAGAGCCCCGGGTGCGTTCGTCGACTGTCAACACCTGCCAGGGACCCTTGCCCTCCCACCCACTCCATATCCCAGCCCCGGCCACCATGCACTGTACCCATCCCCCTCCCTGCCACATCCATCTTTACCCCGGTGACAGTTGGCCCAGTCTGGGTCAGACCCCGGCCCCCTGGCTTACAATAACCGGCCACTGGAGGTGCTGACACCATTAAACCAGCGGATCAACCTTTTGACTGGCGAGCCCGCTCAACGAGGGAGTGTGTGTCTGAGACCGTGAAGGGTTGCTGAGGCTTTGTTTACAGAATGGACAGCGCCCACTCTTGTTTCGCCGTCTGAGGGGCATCGTGGAGGTGATTTATCTTTGGGTTGGGTGTCCTAGACCTCCCCCATCTGATCTTTGGTTACCCCGGGCCCCTGTTATTATTAGGGGCCACAGCCCTGCCCTGTGATGGATAGGGGTGCAGCTCTGATTAAAATGCAGAACCCCGCGGCATTCCTCTACCTGAAACCAGCCTCCTGCTCTTTTTGCAGCAGCAAGCTGCTCTGTTGTACTTCTGGGGCACATATGCAGTGTGTTCTTTGATACCAAAGCACCGAACCCTCTCAAAGGCGAACGGAAAAAACAACAAAAACATATCGGCCATGAGCTGAACATCTGTCTATGTTGAAAGAATCCAAATAGTGTTAGTTTAATTTATATAGCAAATAACGACAGTACACACATGCAAGCTTATGAATGCCTTCCTTGTCTTCCACGCAACGGCAAGCCATGTCTCTTGCCGGCGTTTATTTTCCGAGTTCTTTTAGCTTTACACCCAGGTCCCAACTTGTTTGTTTTGCCATTCACTTCAAATGGGAGATTGTGGCCTTGACTCCGCCATGCTCAGCTAATTAGTACACAGTGGGGCAATGGGAGACAGAGAGAGGGAGAAGGGGGCGGGATGGGGTGGGGTGGGGGGCCGGGCCGCCGGCCCCTCCAAGATTGATCGGTATGCCCAGGAAGCTGGGTGGCCTTAAAGGTGGGATAGAAGTTCGATTAAGAACACAGGGAGTCTTGTTTACAGAAGGCGGGGAGAGAGTTTCTCCTCGCTGCGTTTTGAAGCACAGAGGCCTAATTTGTCTGGTTAATGCTCTAATCCGACCCTGGGTGCTCGTCTGGGATTCGTCTGCCCTAATGCCTTCCAGAACCCTCTGTCAGAACCGGGGAGAAATTATTTTGTATTAATCTGTTTATAAAGTCTCAGGAGGCCGTGCCCTAGAGAACCATCACAGTGAACGATGAGCAGAGAGAGACAATGGGTTTAAAGTACACTCACACACGCACCATCACAGTCACACACACACATAGCGAGATGTATGTCTGCGTTACCGCAAATTGAGAGTTAATAATGCTTTCTGTAAACATTTGGTGATAAATGGTAATTGGAGATGTGAATGATGGAAATCTCCTGGGTGGAAAAAAAGTCATTAGAGCTGTATCACGTCAGACCTTCCTTTAGCGTAACAAATATCCAGATTTTTATTAGGATCTTCTGTTTCTGTTAAAACAGACTTGTTTAAGCGGTCCATGATGGTGATCAAAGGGAACAGTAGACTGGCTGAAAAGCTACAAATTCTTAAATTTTTTGGGGAGGATAAAATCACGTTTTGTTTCAGTAATCTACCGTAATGTGGTCTCACTAGAGCGTAACAGTTATGAACAATGGCAGGCTGCAAAATATTTAGCTCAGCATTGCCTCTAAAAGACTTCTGACAGAAAGCTGCTCTGGTCTACGTTCTGGCAGGCAACACAAAATGTTTTGGGATGTTGGCATTAGAAATTTTTAACTGGGATGACAAGGGGTCAGTTTTGCAGTGCAATGCATTGCAATGTGTTTATGTGCAGGTTAGGGTTCTTGAGCGGCAGACATCAGGCGTAATCTCGTTCGTCTGAAGGAATGCGACGGAGGTGTGTTTCAGTTACTCTGCCCTCTGCTCAAATCTGCTGCAAAATCCCTCTCGCGTGTCCCCTCGTTCCTTACAGGAAGTGACTTACTGCTAAACACATTCCAGCCTCCATCTCTGTCTACACACTAAATCCATTCCAAACGTCTGCTTTTTATTCTCCCCCACTTTCATTTTTTACTTCAATCATCAGTCTCATTCTTTGTTCTTCTTTGTGTAGGTCGGTAGTTTTGAGCCACCCATCCAATCCACACTTCACCTTTCCTCTGACTTTCCGTCTGTTCTCTCGCTCCACCTGTCTTCCTCCGTACGGGTTTTTTTCTGTTTCTCCATCTATCCGCCTTCACGTGGGTTTCTCTCTCTCCCCCTTCTCCTCTCCTCTCCGTCTCTGACATTGAGCAACATCCTGTTCGTGGCATTCAGTTGACAAAGACACAGCTGGCGTGGGTCTGGATGTGGGCCTGCTTCGGCTTTATTTATGCCTCTCTCTCTCTCCTCTCAGCCAGGCAGAGGAGCTGCGGGAGAAGCGGCTTAGGAAAAGGGAACAGAGGGCCAGATGGTTGCGATCTTCAATTGGACACTGCTGCTCTAGCCCTCATAATTGGTGCTTGGTACCAAGTGCCTCATCTATTATGCATGGACGACTATCTTATGCTTATTGAGCGTTCCCGCTGAAGTGTAATTCCAATCAAGTAAGTGGTCGAACAAATGAAGTATAGCTTTGTTTGAATTATGCATCGTGGCGTTGGGAGACGGCTGGGGGAAGGTCAAACGCTGCGTTTGCACTCCGTTTCCCACGAGGCTCCGCGAAACCAAAAGCTCCGCTGTGCCTCGGCGTCAAGCTCGGTCTGTCTACATGGCATTCTGAACCCCGGTGCCCTTTTCCACCTGCTGACTGCCACAACACAGCCATTCAGCCGAAACCATGTGTGTCATACAGCGGCCGGGGCTGGGCGGGGGTGTAAACAGTTGTCACACGCAGTTTGAAGGGCTCCCCCGCCATTCTGGGAACATTAAACCACAGCCCCGTGTGGCTCCACTTGACTGGAGCTGCTAGTCTGCAGTAGGCCAGCGCGTTGGTGTCTGTTGGTGGTCTCACCGGTATTCCGCCTCAACGTGTTAGTCCAGGCTAATTAGCAGCCCATGAGGAAAAGTAAAATGATACATGAATTCTATGAATTATAATATAATCTTAAACAAATCCCACTTTGTGAAAGCAGAAGGTCTGTCATTCAGGTTGGGAGCACCAACGAGAATTAAAGAGCAGGAAACGTAACAGCATGTGGCATATGAAGCATGAAGAATAAGCGAAGGCAGGAGGCCGCGTTAATATTCAAAAGGATCTGTAGGATAGAGGTCGTATTTCTTTAGTGGTTACATTACATTTTCCCACCAGAGGGGACCTTTCTGGGGTGTATTGAATATCCTGTATTTCCAGTGGCGTACTGTGCTTCACACACATCATTCAGAAAGTGTGCTGGTGGTCTTAAGAGTGTTATAATCACATCGCATGAATCGCATGTGAAGAGTGTGTAATGAGCAGAAAGAGTGCCGGCTGTTCACAAAGCTATATCCTGCTACTCTTTGAGCAGTATTGTTTGTGTGTTATGGATGTGTGTGGGCAATCGGCATACAGCAAACGCTCAAGAGGCGCTCGGCTAATGGTCTTGCACCACTGCCTCTCGGTGTGCGTGGGGTTGGCAGAGCGTGACCTGTTTGTGTGAGTGTGTGCCAGCGCTCACCTCTGGGTTTAATGCAGTGTATGAAGGCCCAATTAGGAACATAGCAGGCGCTAATGTGAGAGGCAGCGTTAACATGCCGCTGAGCCCCGGCCTCAAAGGCTGAGGGGAGAGCACAGTGGAAACTTAACTCGTTAGCCAAAGCAAAGGGCCAAGTTATATTAGTGTGTGTGTGGGAATGTGTGGCGCCCACAATATTACTATTATAGTGGCTACCTATGATACCCCATGTGATCCGGCAACTTGTAATTAATTTTTCTGTACATAAAAATAAACAAAACCTCACATTGCCTGTTAATGTAAGTCCAGTGACATAGGCAGGTTGTAAGGCCTATCGGGCATTACAATGAAATGGCAGTTCCAGCCAACCTGATCTCACAAAAATACATGAAATGACCAGGTTGGTTCCAGCAAGCGAGCTGGGACCCATTTAGACAATTTACCTGGCGTGAGGCGACACTGACGTTGCCATGGTAATGACGCCTAGACTGACAGGGCATCGATATCAGCCTATTACCCTGTCTCTAACAAACCCCTCCAGCACCGCTACACACCAATACCATCCATTTCTCTCTCTCGGTCTCCTCCTCCCTCCCTCAGTCCCCCTTCCCTCCCCTCTCTTCCTTCCTCTGCGCCCCCCCTCTGCGTTGTCGGTGAGTGAGTCATCGCCGTGTCTGTCATGAGCTTCATTCACAGGCAGAGAGAGAGAGAGAGAGAGAGAGAGAGAGAGAGAGAGACGGGGCTGATTAGGACTGTACATCAGGTTCTGATCATGCCTTCACTGTGTCCAACACTAACCACTGGTTTCCTCCAGGAACACAAAAGGGGATGCGCACAGGGAACACGTCTTGTCTCCCACAGTGGGACAGACAAAGCAGGGTTTCCTTTCACCCCTCAATCTTCCCTCTTCCTTTCAATAGTACTCTCCCCCCCCTTTCAGGGGCTTGACAAATGGGCCCATTTCACCTTGTTCAGGCTTTGTAATAACAGGGTTTTGTGATTTTGAGTCGGATGAAACACATGAATCTCTAATGATGATTACCTTAATTACTGCTCAATTTGTCTGCCTCCACGCCCCCTCTGACCCTGCCTCTCCCTGCTCTCTCCCTGCTCTCCCCCTGCTCTCTCTCTCCCCTGGGTATCAGGCTGTCATCAACAGCCGCTCCTCAACTTTTCTCATAGGTTTATTATTGGTTACCATTGCGGGTTGCTAAGATAAATATACATAGGTGAAGTAAGTGGGTCTTATTGATTCAAAAGATCGCAGAGCTTCTCCTTGAATGTGTCTGCAGTTGACCCTTTGACCCCGTTTTGTGTTTTTTAACAGCACTCTGGCTAACCTCTGTGATTCTGGTTGACCTGTGTGACGGAGCTTTGTGGTTCCGTTGAGGAGACACCGTGGCTCTGTCTCAAGCAAAAACAAGTCGTCTGATAATGTGTGTGAACTACGGCGGGCAGTGGGAGGGTCCCTGGGCAGCTCGTGTGTCTCCCCAGACCCCAACCAACACCCGGCGGTATGCCCCCAGAAACCGCACAGTAGCTGCTGTGAGGGCAGGATGGAAAAGCCGCAACTGATTCACACACACACACATGCACACACACACACACACACACACACACACACACACACACACACACACACACACACACACACACAAAGGCACACGCGCACGCACGTGTAGAACCCCCCCCTAGTCCAGTTTTCCCAGTGACCGCGGTCTCCTCTCTCTCACCCCTTCCTCTCCCTCTCAGAGGCTCTTTTGATGGCTTTGTGTTGAGATCAGAGGCTGGCTAATGTGGTTTCAGCCCACAGACATTCTCACTGCTGGCTCACGTGCTTTCCAGTCCGGCAGCGCTGAGAGTCAGCGTGGGCGTTGGGAGCGTCGACTCGGGTGGATTGGGTAAACTGGGAACCGTAGCCAGCTGTGGTCTGGTGGAACGCTACTTGCATCAGCCCCATCGGACTGCATCGTACTTCCATACCGCCATACCCCCGCCACCACCCCTCTCACCCTCGCCCGACGGGCCCCCGCCACCCCTCCCCCCTTTTAACATTTCCTCGGCCACAAATCTGACGACCTTTAGCTTAATTGCCCTAACTGCCTTGCCCTCATTAGAGTCCTGCGGTGGAGCCCATAAACAGCTGCAGTGTGGAGCCTCCTGCTGAGCACCGCTCTGCTGCACCCAGGACGTGTCACCGCCCCCAACCAGCTGGCCTCCACCTCAGCCTGCCCCTACCTTGGCTGGCCTCCACCCCGGCCTGCCTCCACCTCAGCCTGCCTCTACCTTAGCCTGCCTCCACCTTTGCCAGTCTCGATCTCATCTGGCCCCTCTTGCTACTCTGACAACATCCAGTTCAATCATGCCTACTGTCAGCCACATAGTTCAGGTCCAGTATCGTGCCAGTATACTGCCTGCTGTTAAATGAAAAACCAAATGTTAGCAACTCACGCTTAGCATTGTGTCTGCTGCCCTTAGACATTGATGCATTTCCAGATGTTTCTGCTCAGCGAGAGTAACATGAGATTCTGGGTGCAATTTTCCTTCAATTCTGTCTCCCCTAAAAGCTTTAATGACCTCGGATCAAATAAGCAGCTCTGGCTCTGTTTGACACATCACATTTTAATCTGTGGTATGGATCTATGCTGAGCCATGAAACTTTCACAGCCAGAACCTTTTTTCAAATGGCAGTGCCTAGTTGCAGGCACACGGCCATGTTCCTGGGAATGGACTGGGAATTGTAGTCTGTTTGACCCTGCTCCCAGTGTGTCTGCTGATGCAGCTTGTGTGATGTCATCTGTTGGACCGTGCAGCAGTATCATCAAGCCACAACTTGGTGTGTTGCCATGGAAGCCCTTCAGCAGGATTGGAACATCATTTTCATAATTTCACTATTTCATTATGTTGGAGAAGCAGCATTTGACCATGAGCACAGTAGACTGAATCCATTAAAGAAAGTCAATGAACTCGGTCAATACATTTAGCCAAATACACAAACACTATCAACAATAGCGTATTAAAGCACTTGCCAGTAACCTACCCCTAAGAGGGATGAGGTTTCTGCTGTGTGCTGTGGAAAGCCTAATGCAATTATGATCAGAATAATGCCTGGCTATTGACTGGTGTGAAAGGTCATGCAGGGCGGGGGTGAGGCCCATGCTTGTGGGATGACCCCGTTCCACTCTCTTATTGATTAGGTGTGTCGGAGCAATTCTTGCCCAAATGACCCAAGACGGGCCTGCAGATTGGGCTGCGTCGAGCCTGGGCCCCCCTTATTAACTTTCCCTGGCAGAGGGCACTGTAAATAGCCCGGAGTGCAGCCTCACTGGGGGACACTGCGGAAATAAAGAGGGGAAAAGCGGCCCTGCTAAACTCAATTTGTAATCTAATCCCTGATGCTGCCATCGATCGAGAGCTTCTGCAGCAGCGAGCGGCGGGCGCAGGCAGGGCTCTCCTCTCTCTTTATCACTCTCACTGCTCCTCTCCTCCATCCCAGATGGACACGATAGAAGCTGTCCGTCAGAGCTGGCGGTGGCCTCGCTCAGCCTTAACCACAGCACAGCGGGCTCACCCAGCCTCTCTCTCTGGCCCCGGCCCCAGTCACCAATCTGAGTGCCTCCATCATCGCCCAGCGTCCATGTGGCCGGCAGTGTCCAGCCCCGGGCTCCTCTCTGTGTCTCTGACCGCCAGAGCCATTGTCCCCTCCATGGCCCGAGGCCCCGGGGGATCAGTGTTGTCCCTTTGTTGCTTTGATAATGCAGCGCCATGGTGGGGAGACGCTCCTCATTCTCTCCCTGCGCGTTTGATCTGCGTGACAAACGATACCTGTGTTAACCACCATCTGTCAGAGGAGCACTGTCTGGGCCCAGTAGCCTCTTTACTCAGAAGGGAGCTGGTTTCCATTTGTCATGGATAAAGTACCGTAGCTCGGCCCCGGTCTTAATTCCCCCATTTCAGTGTTTTGATGCTGAATGTGAATGTGTTGCAGTTGAGCGTGGGAGGTGGGCTTAATGGTTTGTGTGTGGGTCTCGTCAGTGGGGTGGTCTCCGAGAGTTCTCTGTCTGCTAGGCGACGACGAACCCATTCCTTATGCGTTTAGTCCAACTGTACCGATACACACCATGTGGGACAACAGAGGGCTCAGACAGCATCAATGTAAGCTATACAACAGTGTAATTAGTCTACACTAACATGCCTGCCGAGCTGTTTGCCATATGGAACATGGAAAGGCTTTTAAATACCGACGGTTGCGTTTTACAGCTTTAAGGGTAAAGGACTTGACATGCAGCAATTTCTCATTGAGGTAACCTGATAAATTGTAAATCTGACTTTTATTAATATCTGTGTAAAAATCCATATTATGGTAGGGTATGTTTTCAGTTTAATTGCCTCACCTTTTATTCAACTGCTTTGGGCTTTTTTCATCTAATAAAACCAGTGTCCTATAAGGTTGACGTTTTATTGACTGACCTTCGTGAGGAAGGTGGACATGTTATTAGCCGATCCCCGTCCTGCTAGTGGCCGACCTTAAGGAGCTCCCACATCCCCAATTTCCCTCGATAGCTCAAAAAGAACAATCTCTTTGTGCGGTGCATAGTATGCCTGCAAAAGAGAATCCTAGTGTGATCTCGATTTGAACAGTAATATGAAGATGAATATGCGGTTCCCCCTCTCAGCCTCTCCATGGTTTCTACGTGTTTTGTCCTGTGATACTGTTTGACACCGAGGCTCTGATTGTTTCCATGTGTTTCAGATTCTGCTGGGGAAAAGGAGGGAGTCAATTGATCCCTAAAGAAATGGCCTGCTTCACTTCCTTCACCTGCTGCCCCCACTCTCCTTTTCATGGATGTTCTCAGCGGAGCTCGGGTAATATGTTGGAATATCTAGGAATTCTCGTGCAATGCGGTGGTGTAATGCTCACACAAACACACCAGCACAAAAACTTTGGTTGATTCGTTTATTTATTAATTTCACAGACACGTTTCTCAAATGTCACTAGAGAGGCTAAATAATATTGACTCCCTGCCTTCCCTTCCCGGCTCTCAGAACAGTGCAGGCTTTCAGGTCTCTCAACGTGGGCTGAAGTTATTCATGGACAGGGGTCAAACAACAAATGAATCCTGTTCACTACTGCGATGACGTAGCTGTGACCTTTGCCCTGAATGAATATCTCATTTTGTATTATTAGCATTAAGAATTAGCCGGCTCGATTTGGGCGGTCATTTCGAAGATTAGGTTCTTTAAGTGCTTAGTGCTAATTTACTGTAAGTCACTGACTTCCCGTGGAAGTAAAAGGGACCAAATTAACAAGAGGCTCCGGTTTCAGCCTCTGAGGCAGACCCTCCTCCCTAATGTAGTTATATTCCTCATGTCTCCTTTTTATTTTGTGTCCCATTTTTTTTTCTGCGTCATATGATTTATGGGTTTCCTAATCCCTCACAATCAAACATTGGGGACGGCATTTTCAGCATCATCGCACCTTGTCATTGGCCTATGATTTAGTCTGTTCTTGCTTGTGTGGAAAGTATGGTGCATAAATATCCTGGGATGGGCGTCCTGCTGCTGGGAGGGAAAGAGGGAGGCTCTAACTCAACAGACCCTGTCCCGCTCTGACACAGGCCATTGGAGAATGCAAAGGGCCCCTGGAGGAAAGGGACGATTTATCCTTCTTCGAGGTTTATTTTTCTATGCGTTAAAGGGGGTGGGGAAGCCGGCTCACAAGTTTGAGGCGAACATGATGGATCAAGCGGCCTGGAAAATAAACAGGCACTTGTGTAGACATACAGAGTTTGGCACACACTTAGTCATTCTCACTCTCACACCCAACAATTTGTGCCATCAGATATACAAAAGCTCACCCCCCACCCACCCACCCCCCTCCAACACACATACAAATACACACACACACACACACACACACACACACACACACACACACACACACACACACACACACACACACACACACACACACACACACACACACACACACACACACACACACCATCAAATAGATTTGTACACCATGCGGTAACACTCCGGTTCCCCTGCTGCTGTCTCTTTTCTAAATAAACATGCAGATGAAAGCCCACGTCTGAACAGGGAGCCTGCTCCCTCCTAATGAGCTGACCAAAGCTAATGGATTACTCATTACCACAGCTTCAGGCGACTTCTGCCGGATTCTAACTTTTATCAAGCTTGGCTGTCAACTAGAGGAAGTTGTAGGGTTATTATTTTTATAACTGGGTATATGAGGGGGGTTTATTTAAATACGTCACAGTATTTAAGCAATTCAAGTTGATGTGAACAGGATATTAATTCATTTTATTCGAATTGGTGTGTTGAATTATGAATTCATGAATGTTGTCTAGTGCTTCATTTCTTAACCAGGGGTCACTTGATAAAGAGATTTAGTATTAATCTCAATGGAACTTTCCTTGGTTAAATGAATGAAAAATAAATACATATGTGGCCCGCCATTTATGGTTTGTCTCAATGGTGCCTAACCCCCAGGAACTGCAAAGACATCCAGCCACTGGATGACCAGCAGATATCTACAGCTGACCAGTAGATATCTACAGTTGACCAGTGGATGTAGATATCTACAGTTGACCAGTGGATATCTACAGCTGACCAGTGGATATCTACAGCTGACCAGTGGATATCTACAGTGGACCAGTGGATATGGATATCTACAGTTGACCAGTGGAAATCTACAGCTGACCAGTGGATATCTACAGCTGACCAGTGGATATCTATAGTTGACCAGTGGATATCTACAGTTGGCCAGTGGATATCTACAGTTGGCCAGTGGATATTTACAGTTGACCAGTGGATATCTACAGTTGGCCAGTGGATGTCTACAGCGGACCAGTAGAAATCTGCAGCTGACCAACGCCAATCACACCTACTCTCTGTGCAACAGCTGTGTCAGATGTGTCTCACATAGTGAAGCACCATCCCTCAGTCCACACATACCAAATGAGAAATTCTTCCTGACGCCTATCCAGCTCTCCTCAGACCAGCCTGGCCTCAGCACCTGTTTAATAATGACAGCGTGCGTAGGAGACCAGGGCCGTCCAGTGAATATACCCTCCAAGCTGGAGCCACCATCTTTGATGTTTAGAGGGTGTCTGTGGTGTGAGGCTTGGTGTGAGCCCGCTTTACACGGGCAGCAGGTGTAGCCATTCTGTTCCGTTTTAATTACACACATAACGCGCCCTGCCATCCACACGTCCATGCCTAAACAGAGAAGACATGTGGCACCAGGTTCTGTCCACCACCTTTCCTCCACCCCAGAAGGCTTGTCGCGGCTGGCACCTGCCCAGGAAGTCCTTAAAACGATTAGAGCCCTCTCCCCCGCCCCACCAAAAAAGGCAGAAACGACGCCTGCCAAGAAGAGAAGAAGGGATAAAAAGCATAGTTCCTCTCTTAGATTAAAACCCCTAAATCAAATCAAGCAGCCCATCGGCGCTCGCAGGGTGAGGCTCCCCCCGGTCGCCTACTCTCTCTCTCTCGCCTTTATTCCATTATCCCCCCTCCCCCCACCACTCCTTGCTGCTCTCCCCTCCCAGCCTGAAGCAGCCTCTGTGATTCATCTGTCGTGATGCGGTGGTGGGGGGTGCTGCTGGTGGAAAGGGGTGGGGGGTGCGCTTGGTGCCCACGGGAGGCTGGGTGAGTCACACTCGGCTCCTCTTGCCAGTCCTCAGCTGCGGCGCCGGATCCATTCGTCACGCTGCGGCGCGGGCAGCGCTGGCACCGCCGGCACCTTGGCACCGTGCGCCGCAGCCCGTCCGAGCGCTGGCGGGGAGAATTAGGCTGCATTGTCTGGGCTCCCCTCTGTGGATGTTCCCTCGCGGCTCCCCTGTGGCCCCATGGAGGGGGATGAAAGGGCAGGAGCTGAGGCTCGGGCAGTGTGTTTGTTATTATCAGGAAGCAGGCCACTCTTCCTATTTGCCCACAGCATCAGCTAGCCGCACACGCTATCTCCACACATCAGAAGGGTTCAGCCTCCACTCATATAGACTGCATATCCAGCACAATATTGACCGCATTGACTATATACCTGTATGCAGCGCAACATTGACTACATGCATGTATACAGCACACCATTGACAACATTGACTACAAATTCAGCACAACATCGACTACATATTCAGCACAACATTGACTACATAGTCAGCACAGCATTGAACACATTGACTACATATACAGCACACTATGGACCACATTGACTGTATATTAGGCACACCATTGACCTCATAAACTACGTATTCAGCACATCATCATAGGACACTCGTGCACACGGGCTATGTGGCGGCATTTAAAACAGAGGCAGATGTTCTCCATCACCGACCGTCTCAAGCCAGAGTTGAGGGACGTGCAGTCAAATACCCTTCAAAGCCTCGCCGTGGGTCTCCAAAGGCTCCGCGGCTTATCGCCAGCAGGTAGGCCCACACATGTTTCTCTCTCTCTCGCATTGTTCCGCCCCGTCTTTGTTCAGGGATCAGGATAACAATCCTCGGGTGGCACTGATCCTCTCCCAGAAGGCACGGCGGTATAACGGACGACCTCGGGTTTGCCTCTCCTAGGCTCCGCCGTGAGATGATGACGATGACCGATGGTTGGACGTGATGACCGGGGCAGGGGTCCTGGGGAGCGCCGTGTGGGGCTGGGTGACGTGTGAGTGGATGTTTTCCAGATTAAGTTCTGCCCTGATACGGCGGCCGTTTTCTCTTTGCCGTTCCCACAAATGTTTCGCTGGAAATATCATGGGATTTATTGATGGTGTTGACCGTATCGTGGGATTGCTGGTGTTCAATATTTTGGTCTATCCGTCACTCCGCATCACTTTCCTTCGCCTCACCACCCTGCAGTGTGAGTTGGCTTTGCTTTATTGAAAACAGATTTCCTTTCCTTAGATTTTTATTTTTTGGGTAAATAGTTATTTTTATGTATCTTCAATGGGTCCAATTCCAAGTAACACTGCTGGATGTCTTTCATGCACATTGTTTTATCTTCTTTTCTTTATTGTTTTGTTAATGAGAGCGACATGGCCGGCCCAGAAATATGTTGACCACATGCCTTATGCACACCCTCTCTCTTTGTCAAACAAGCTCCAGGATAGTCATGCCCGAGAAGGCTCAAAGGAGGGGAACATATGGGCAGAACGCAGGCAGTGGCTAAAGTGGGTTATTTATTTACATATTTACAGAAGGCAGGTTTCCAAAACAAAACAAAGCCAAACTTTTCAAACATTTTCGAAGATCTAGCCGGTACTACTGGCTTACAGCCATTGTTGCTAAGCTACATTTACCTACCTACTTGCCTAAATAACTCATTATTGGACGTACAATCACACGATTGATATCGATCATCTTGTGTGACTAGGGGTAAGTAGGAGCATATCTAATTTACCAAAAAGGTGAACTAGCCCTTTAACTGCTACTACACCCACCGGGCCTAGGACCGTAAGTGTGGTGTGGTTACTGGAAAGACGTGGTAGCGGTGGGTGACTGTGCGGACAGTGAAAGGATGCCGCGTGACTGAATGATCTTTGCCCGCGTATGCCCTGGGCCATTAGCCACGTGGCTAATCCACTTCACACAAGCTCTTTGGCAGAGCTTCTTACGGGACACGCGACAAAGCTGTCCCACTTCCCATTGAGTCAAGTTCCCCAGGCTTTCTCCTCCCCTGCGGTTCGGAGAGCACTGTGGTTGAGCACCCCTCGCCCGTCACAGCCCTAATAGACACGAGAATAGAGGTGGCATTAATGGGCTTTAAAAGGGCCTTCTGTCTCTGGTCTCTGCTAAACCCCCTCCTTCTCTCACTCTCTGTCTATTTGTCTCTCTTTCTCACTCTTTCTCTCTTCTCTTTTTCTTTCTCCTTCTCTCTGCCCACATCCTTGGTGTAATCACTGGGCTGGCAACCAGGCCTAAGTGCGTTCACCATGCTGTACATGACTGGAGAGTGGTCGGGCTGAGCTACTGCACCAAACCCTCTGCACACACACACACACACACATACACATGCACACGCACGCACGCATGCACGCACATGCACACTTACTTACTCGAGCACACATGCACTCCAACAATGTGAACCCCCCCCACCACCACCACCACCCCCACCCCCACCCCCACCCCCACTCCTCTGTGGTTTGGTCTGGCCTGGGCTGCCCACCACTCTCACTGTAATCTCATTACTGTGGATTTCTGATATAGGGAGGAGCGGGGAGAGGGAGGCAGAGGCGGGGAGCTTTTAGGGGGAAGGTATGGAGGCTGGTATGTACTGAGGTGAGAGGCTGGGGGCGGAGTGATACAGCTGGGAGACTGGGGAAATGGAAGGCAGCTAGTTCCTGTAATGGCCTGGGCCCTCTTCCTTTAAGCCATCCCCGCCTCCCTCCTATAAACCACCCTCTGATGAAGCTATACAGACACCCCTGTTGGCTTTCTAAGACAGAGAGGGGGAGAGGCAGAGGGAGAGACAGAGACAGGGGGGGGGGGGGGCGTGCTAAACGTATAGCCAGTGGCGATGCACAGCTAGGTGCCTGGATGTATCGATCTGTGTTCCAATCGAACTCAATGTTCAGTCCCCTCCCATTACAGTGCATGTCCCCGCGTCTGCGGCGCGGCACGTCAGACATCGCCAAAACTGATGTACACAAAGTCGATGCCTTCGCTGACACAATACCGAAGCTGGGGGTATGAGAGCGGGCCGTCCTGCTGACGCGCGTAAACTAACCTTTCAGCGTGACGCACGGAAACACACAGCACGGGCACGACGCAGGCATTTGAAAATGCACGTCCATTCCTGTTTTCTCTGGCCAAGTGTGCGACTCCCCCCGGGGGGAGGTTTGGTCTGGTTGCGCTCGCTCTTTGTTACTGTGTCTCTCAATTTGCGAGGCCGAGAGGAGCGCTTGTGCCCCCCCACCCCCACCCTTCATCCCCCACCCTTCATCCCCCCACCCCTCCAGCGAGGGAGATGGGACAGTCGGGTGATAGGACTTAGACAGCAGACCCTGCCACGTGTGTCTGGGTCCTTCAGGCCGTAGCACTCTGTCAGACTCTAAACCTTCTCCTCAAACTCTGGTTCTCATTACAACAAGGATACAGAAAGGGCCAAGGAGCTCCTCTGTCTTAATGGCATCCGCATTTTTAAACAAAGTCAGAGGCCCCTTGGAGAAGTCCCCCGTTGCAGGATGGCCTCCTGTTTCCGTTTGTGGCACTGAGACAGGCTTCGTAAAAAGCAAACAGTAGCCTATCGCGTAAACAGCCTTTAATCATTGGCTCCGTTTAACGTTGTCAACTATCCTTGGTGAATCCTTCCCTCGAGACATTGACAGAATGACATTCTGTATGTTTTGCATTTGTATCCTTTCCTGTCTTCCGGGAATAATGTGTGTGACCGTTTAGCTCTGTTGGCATCCCCAGAGTTAACGAGTGGCCTCTGCCTTGTGTTAGTCTCTAAAGAGAACGAACAACTTGAGACGGTTTTTTTCTTTTGGTGAGGGAAAGAGACTGTCTGTTTTGGTCAGTATGTCAGAGGCGATGGCGTTCCGTTGTGACTGGGGAGGGTGGTTAAAGACTGTGTTTACAGGGAGTCCTGGGATGGCGGGAGAGGGAGGAGGAGGGGTGGGGGGTGTTAATGGAGTGAACATCCCAGAAACCTGATCAGTGCTCCCCGGAGCCCAGTGAGACCCCTCATTGGTCCGGGCATCTGGTTCCCGACACCTGCTCGGGAGAGGACGCCGGCCTGACCGGTGTGAGCTGGCTCTCCTAATGGAAAACATTAACAGCTTAAGACACCCAGAGCTCCCTGCCAAGTCGGGACCGTGAATGAACAATCAAGGAGGACCAACGTAAACATCCTCATCACTGGGCATGTGCTTGTGTGCGCGTGAATGTTGTTGGCTGTGTACAAACTGGTCCTCTAAGAAGAGACCAGAGACCACAAACATGACATCATCTGAACGTGATACCGACCGACCGGCGGGAAATAAACATCCTCCCCGCTAGCCGTCACCCCTGCTTCCAACAACAAACGCAGGCACGCGCGGCCCTCTCACGACGCTAACGTGATGCTCCACCGGTGTCGGCCAGACGGCAGTGTTAAAGGGCCACGAGGTCAGCGGCGGGGGGTTGCTCTCACCAATGTCATAGGGCTGAGCACTACAAACACACACACACACATATCTTCTTGCGTGTACACACATACCATTGAAGCCCAAAACACACAGTCTGGGCAGAGGCGGAGCTGTCGTAGAGGAATGGTGTCCAGGTGTGGCCTGCTTGTCTCTCCCACGGCTGTCGTAAGCGCCGCGCCGGCAGGGAGAGTGGGTTTATTGGGCTCCGCTGAGCGCACTGACCCTCCTCAGATCACATAGAGCAGCACCGTAGCCATAACTCTCAGCGGGCCAGACACACACACACACACACTTCACAGTCACAAAGCCAAATTATTTATGTCTCATATTGTGCTGCGAGCTCGGAGCCTCTTTCTCTCTCAGGTGTGCAGTTCTGCCAGCAGATGTGAAAGGGGTGCAGGTCTCACCCGTCAAAGCCAACCACTCCTGACGGCACCGCAACTCTGTTTGACTCGTGATTCATTGTTGAACCCTCGATTTGTATGGCGCCTCTGACATCTCTTTTAATTACAAGGACACATACTGGAGCGCACACTGTGGACTGGATGTTACTGGAGGGCATGCATGGAATAATTAACAGTAAACAGAAGGCTGATTAGAGGAACCTTTCTCACAATATGCCTCCTTCTCTCTCTCTCTCTCTCTCTCTCTCTCTCTCTCTCTCTCTCTCTCTCTCTCTCTCTCTCTCTCTCTCTCTCTCTCTCTCTCTCTCTGTGTCCCTCTCTCTGTCTTTCTCTCGCTCTATCACCCCCTGATCTCTATCCCTCACTCTTTCACTCACTCTCTCTGTCTGTCTCTCTCTCTCTCTGCTCTCTTTCTCCTCTCTCTCTCTCTCTCTCTCTCTCTCTCTTTCTCTCGCTCTCCTCTCTCTCTTTCTCTCTCTCTTTCTCTTTCTCTCTCAATACCCCCACCCTCTCTCTCTCTCTCTCTCTCCTCTCTCTCTCTCTCTCTCTTCTCTCTTCTCTCTCTCTCTCTCTCTCTCTCTCTCTCTCTCTCTCTCTCTCTCTCTCTCTCTCTCTCTCTCTCTCTCTCTCTTCCCTCTCTCTCTCTCTCTCTCTCTCTCTCTCTCTCTCTCTCTCTCTCTCTCTCTCTCTCTCTCTCTCTTTCCCTCTCTTCTCTAGCTCTTCCCCGCTCTCCCTCTCTTTCTCGCTCTCTCTCTCTTTCTCGCTCTCTCTCTCTTTCTCTCTCTCCCTATCTCTCCCGGCTTGCGTCTTCTCCAACACCGTCTGTCTCTGTCTCGGCAGTATGAAGCAGCCACCGGTTCTAGGGAACAGGCTGGAGGCCCAGTGCAGACCCTATCAGCCACGCAGGCTCTGTAATCTGCGCTGACAGCCCGAGGCGCCAGATAAAGCGTCTCCCTCGCTGAGGCGTGTGACAGGTGAGCCACAGGGCTCTCGGGTCCCGGGAAATAATGCAAGCCCAGTGTGTGAGGACGAATACAGCTCGACGTTTAGCAACGCTGAAACGGTGACCAGAGAATTACAGAGCGTAATGGCTGCTGGAGAAGATTGCGCTTTCAAGCAAGCCACTTACCTGTTAGTTCCTGATTGAATCTTTTCCTGTGCCGTCAAATGCAGACCGTGCAAGAGGGTTTTCACCAGCGTATCCAATCGTGTTCATTCCTTGTATACACCTATTGGACACAAATGTTAGCTAAATTAAGCTTGTTGACGAATGAAGAATGAATTGCACAGCTTGTGCTGAGTGGTTTGTGTGGTTACATGATGTACACAACCTTATATGCATTATACCTGTAGCCTATAAACATGTGCCAATGTCTGTTGAGCTTGTGTTTCACTGGTTCCTATTTAACTTTATTTAAATTGGTAAATGAAGTTAAGCATCCATCTAAGCTTACACATGTGGTCTACGTGGTTTCTTATCAAGCAGGAATTCTCTCACTCTGGTTCATTTTGGCAAAGTTATTCCCCTAAGCACCAGAGAAAAAGAGAGAGAAAATGACAAAGCTAATCATATTACCAATTGTTCCTCGTAGATATAGTCTCTATGGTTGGCTAACACGTGCCACTTGAAGGGTTGTTTGACAAGCTGGTTACTTTAGTAAATTGATGTGTGATTGTAGTGGCTTTTTTTTTTGCACTGTGGTTTCCGTCTGTTGTTGCAAACACTCCATGCGCCACACACGTGTGCAGGATGTCATATGGACTTAGTTGGGAAGCACATTGATGTGGCTGTCAGAAAAGCCAAACGCGACTAAACAAAATGTCGCATGCTGTCTGTGTATAGGTTCAGGCTCTGCCATGCCTTACAGCTAACCTCTCACAGTTTGGGCTCCCGTCCGCAGTGAGGACATACACGCTGCAGTGATTAGCTTGCAAACAAAGAGTCGGCTGTCCTGTAGCCAGCACCACCACCTCAAGTCTCTTCTTCACAAAGAAAACACTGTGATCCTAATCCGCTCTGCCTTTCATTATTTCACCATTATCTCTTTTCTCCCAAGCACTCTTTAATAGTTGTCCAGGGAATAGGAGCAGCGATTGGTTTATTTTAAAGTTCACCTGGCTTTGGACGGCTGCAGGCCGTGTCATGATTAGGGCCCAGTCACAGTCCCTGACATGTGGGAAGCATCGGCGCGGGGAGAGCCGTCACTTCCTCTCACTCCTCGCTCTCTGGAGTCTGCTGTTAAGCGGAGCTGATGGCGGGGTCGACTCCTCAGTGCCCCTGCCCATTAGAGGGGTCGCCAGGGGTCGTGGCGCGGGCCACAGACAGATTTTGAACAAAGAGCAACCCAACACACACACAGCTACACGTGGGAGCGGAAGGCCAACAGGATGTTTGGCAGTCGGGGGAGAACGGGTGGAGGGTGCCCCACCTGCATTTTGTTTCTTGATCGGTACGAGGAAGGAAGGACTCACATGTAATGGCTTGTTTACATCGTTAAGGAAGACCCACCCGCTGGAACCACGTAATTGGCCCCTGAACCGATCAATCAAGGTATCAATCAGCGGTCCAGAGGTTACGTAAACATATTAAGCCGTTTTGATTTGGGCTCCCTGCCGATGCACTTCCAGTAAAAAGTCGGTATTGAATTTAAGTGAGAGTGTCGTGAAAAATCTCGAGTGGAGCCAGCCTTATTTATTTGATAAACAGCACCTTGATTGCTTCGAATAAGCAAACACTCGATTAGAGCCCAGAGAAGCGAGAGAGTGTGTGTAGTATGTATGAAACACCGGGCCTCCAGGTCCCACGTGAGGCTGCAGTAGGACCTAATGGCTCTTCCAGACCGGCGGCAGTGGTTGTGGACCGCAACGCGAGGGTTCAGGAGGGGCGAGGAGGGGTGAGGAGGGGTGCGTGTTCAAAGCCTCCACGGCCATGTATGGGTCACGCTTCTCTCCAGCCCTTCCTGCCCCTCTCTGTCCTCAGCCTCCACATCTAACACACGTCCCCGTCCAGCCGGAGGACTGGGTCCGTCGTCTGGCGCCGTGCCACGGAGCCCTGAATCACTGGGCCTCATACAGCCCCTGACAACGCTGTCTAAACCCCCGGTAAAGACTGTCTCTCTCTCTGTCTCTCTGTTTCCCTCTCTCTCTCTCTCTCTCTAAGCTTCTTTGAGTCTGTCTTCCCTCTGTAGGTCTCCTTCCATCACCACTGTCGAGACCTCCAGTCGAGTTTTTTGAGTTCCTCACATTTGTGGCAGCTGAGATTTTGGGCAGCCATCCTGGTGGTCTCTTTTTCCCCCCATAATTGCAGCCCGCCCCGCTCCTACTCCTCTCGTTGCTCCGTCTCACCCTCCTCCTCCCCTCACGATTCCTGACATCATCCGAGGATTTACAGGCCAATCAATGGAGCCCGGGCCTTGAAATAAAACATTGTCCAGGACAATAAAACAAGTAGTTTTCATAGCTGGGGCCAGTTGTGATGTAACCTTACAAGCCGGCGGTGGTGTAACATGTCAGCTGTCAGTTCTGCGGTGTCTCCATCTCTCCATAAGGCCCTGTGTGTGTGTGTGTGTGTGTGTGTGTGTGTGTGTGTGTGTGTGTGTGTGTGGGAGCTGGCTCCCAGCTCCTCTGGGGCTTAAGAGGACACCTTATAAAGTCAGCGCGCTGTGTAGGAGCGGAGCAGAGGGAGCCCTCCAGTCATTAGGCCTCAAGGGGCCCTGCGCTGTACAGTAACAGACCACAGGGCTGCCATGTCTCCACCACACGTCCTCCTAATGGCTTTCCCAGGGAGGGCCCCCGACCCCCCCATCTCCTCGCCCGGCTCTAATAGGAGGGTTGGCTCCCCAGAATGAGACAGAAATACCAGGCTTCCAGCTGAGCGCGATATGGTTCCGTTTTGTACTAACAGCCGTGCAACGGCGCATGATGGCTTGAGTGAATTTGACTGCTTTGGTGACGGTTCAGTTTTATTCAACTGTGGGAGAAGATAAAAAAGTAACCACAAAGGATGAAAAAAACGTTTTATTTATAATAGTTCCACATAGAGGAATGTCATCAGACCCCCTAACTTCAGCCCCATCACCTCTCTCTCACCCCTACTTACCCTACCCACCCCCTCTTTGCCCCGCTTGCTACCCCCAGTGCGAGGGCTCAGGGTGGGGATTGGGAGTGGGGCTTGATTCATCTCCCTCTCTCTGGAGGTTTGTGGCATGGTGAGAGATTAAACACTGTCATCAACTTCCTTTTCCCAAAGCACAACCCACTCCATCACACAGACAGCAGGTACCAGCCTCTCCTAACGGAACCCTAACACGCCACAGGGAGACAGACAGACAGGTAACTCCTCCTCTGTGATATGCGGGCCTGTGTTTGCAAACTGCCTGGCTGGCTTGCGGTCTGTCTGTCAGTTTTTCTTTTATGGCCGCAGAAAGCTGCCCCAGCAGTCGATGACTAAGACGTCTGAACCTTGCACAATGAATGAACCTTTAAAGCAAGGTGTTTCAGAATCTGAGGTTGAAACATTTATGCTTAGTCAGTCATTTTTGTATTTCATAGATCGACCTATGCATTTAAGAAGGCAATAAAAATGTATGAAATGCCACTCTTCTTTTGCCAATGTATTTGCTGTAATTCAGGGTTTTTTTATGTGATAACCGGAGTCTGGCATTTAAAACGAGACCTAAAATCTTATAAATAATTTAAAATGTTATAGTAAAATATCTGAACTATTTCTCACCCTTCATGTGTAACTGATTATTTCTTTCACACCTCAGACAGTGTTGTCATTATGAGTGTCAGCATAATTATATGGTGACAAAACAGTTGACATTTTGCATGTGTGGCAGCACAGTAAACCATACTCCACACAAAGGACTTCAAAGAAAAACAAAGACATACCATGAATGTCGTTGAAAGAAAATTAAAGAGAAGTGAAACACTATAAAATTCTCTTTTTTCTAAAGGAAATGAAAAGCAAAGGACCTCTGACATAAAATTCTTTGTGGTGTTAGCGCAGTTTTTTTCTTAAAAAGCCAGCTGTCAGAAGTTGAACTGTGAATATGAGTCCAAATGGTTTTTAAGAGTTTTGACAAAAGGCGTAAAGCCAAACTTTAATCCAATATATATATTAATATAATTATTTTTTTGTATACACACTCTGACACACATAATTTACTGTGTATATTCTTTTATGCACCCATAAAAGTACTTTTAAATCCTTAACCTCTATGTTTGGAAGTGTTCCCAGTCCATTATTTGTCTCACTTACGGTTAAACCAATGTTGACTGTATTCCATGGTGTCTGTACAGATCTGAGGTGCCAGGAACTGTAGCAGCACTTTAGAAACACATTGCTCTAAAATACCATTTATGTTGGGAGGCAGAAGGATGCGGGGCTTGGCTGAAAAACCCACTGTGAAGAAGAGTGAAAGAAAACAAACATTGAGGGTGACTCAGAAGACAGAAGCAGACAGGTCACATCCGTGACTACTCAAGCTTGTACAAGGATTTAACCCTATTCATTTTAATGTCACATACCACAAGCTCAGAACAGGCCCACCTTTCGCCTCCTTAGAGGGATTATCTGCCGCAGCAGACTAAATCAGTTAATTATGTCTTCATCTAAATTAAAAAAAAGAGATGGTTTATGATTTACTTTTTCCAATGTAACAGCTAAATTAGAGTTACAGCAGATTAGTTGTTCAGATGTATCCATTGCTTTCGTGTTAAATAGAACTCCCACAATACACCTTCCCTTAGGCTATGCCGCCATTTAATAGGAAAAATAGTTATTCCACTGTTCTATTTTATTTTCATACCAGTGAATGCCATAAAGAAATGGTCAGTGGTGTCTAGGTGGGCCCACAAAAGGCCTGCAGTATATATCGGTTTGACATGAACCGGGGTAGCCGTGTGCACTGGCTGATGCCAGCTCTCTGTAACCACCATTGTGCACATTGGTCTGTCTACTTTTTACTGTTGTATAAACTCTGCAATAGAAGCAAAACTCTGTTTGACTTTGACCTGCTGCTTCTTTAATGCCTGTTCCTTCTCCTGAAGGTTTTACTGAACCTTTGCGGCTCCCATAGAAGGTCATAGATTGAAAGAAAAAAACTAAAAGATCTTGCGATGATCCAGTCTATTTAAAAACACTTTCAACCCCAGCATAATATTTAAATTCCTTATTTTACGTAATACATTGTATGTCTAGGAGGTTGACAGATGTATATAAATCAATCAGTACCACCAAGTCCCTGTGAACGTGTGTTGGAAAGCAACAATCTGCTGTCAACGATACCAATAATTAACAACGCGGAAAAATGTACGGCCTTCAAAGGTAGTAGCATAACTAATTTCAAAGAAAAGCTGTGTTTTCGTTTCAGCATACCGCTGTCTCTTCTCGTCCTTGTCATCAGGTATGTATTGGTATTATAAGATGAATTGTGGCCATGCAGGTAACTTGTATTGACCCTCCTTTCATTCCCCCTGCAGCCGCTGGTCTCTTCAGACAGATGTGTAAGCTGATCCTGTATGGCCAATATTGACCCATCTCTTGGACATCTCCTTCCCTCTTCTCCCCTGCGCTGGAAGCACAGGCCCTATTGATCTCCATCTCTAAGTGTTACCATAAATTCCCTTCTCATTAGTTTAAACTGCATGGCGGCCCATCCATCCCATGACTCATCTGGACAGTTGGTCTTGGAACGTGGAGTGTCTACGGTATCCTCCTCTCCAGACGCACCCCCCCCCCCCCCCCCTCCCCCCGTCCCATGTTCGCTCTCCCCTTATTACCTCTCCATCAGAGCCGTCTCTTTTTCCACTCTTTCAATCCCCCCTCTCTAGCCCTGGTAATGAGTGTGGGCCTTCCAGGATTCCAGCAGTTCAAAATGCTTCTGGGGAGAGAGATTGAATTCACCCCTAATTTGGTAATGGCTCACTTTTTATCTACATTATTTGTTTGTTTGAAGTGGAGCCACTTTTTTACCCACTTTCTGTCCTTGAGAGCCTAAATGAACTCGGTGGGCTCTAATTCAAACGTACAATGCGGGCAGAGACTCTTCTGTTGCTGCCTGTTTACTGCAAACACATTAGGCACGAGTCCTGTAGCCAGCTGTACCAGGACGCAGCTAATGGGATCTGTAGAGTCAGCTGGTGTCGGGAACCACAGCACGGCTAGCTCACAGAGATATGCCTTCACGACCCTATCACATGTCTACTGATTGCTCTCTCCCGTTGGCTCTTAACGATCCTTCAGGTGTCATGTGACCAAGGAGAGAAGAGCAGGTTCAACTCCCAGGTGAAGGCTGCTTGGGAATCCACTAGAATCACTTTTGCTCGAGCATCCGGTGCTCTGAAGTGGGGAATGCAAGACACAGAAATCCCTGCGGAGGATGCCACGTGCTAGGCAGGAAAAGTAGCGACGGCCATAAGACTGTTTGGTTGGGAGCCAGAGTCGTGACGAGCTCCCTCCCCTCAGAGCTGGGAGATGAATGCCTGTTTTCTCGTTCTGACTAGGGGCGAGAGGGAACAGATGAGCACGGGGCTGGGTTGTCCATGGGGATGCAGCAGCTAGTGCCCTCATGGGACAGCGCCTGGTCCAACCAGGAGGAAGAGGAAAGATAGAAGCAAGTGGGCCCTTATTCATGTGAATTTATTATGTGCCAAGATTGTGAGTAGATGCTTGTGTTGCCTGTTCTTGCCAGTGTGTGTAGCGTGTGTGTGTGTGTGTGTGTGTGTGTGTGTGTGTGTGTGTGTGTGTGTGTGTGTGTGTGTGTGTGTGTGTGTGTGTGTCAATTTGAATGTGTGGGATGAGCAGGAGAAAAAGCAGATTGGCTTTGGGACATCAAAGGGGTAATTTAATCAGGCTTTTCGAAATAGACCACGCTGAAAGTTTTGATTAAAAAGCCTGTGCATCTGTATAAGAAGCCTGGCCCACCTTCCGTGGCAGTGGCTGGAGCTGGAGCAGCAGCCAGTTAGCTGATTAATACCAAAGAGGACCCAGCACGGTGGGCAGCCCCGGCTTTGGGTGAGCGCACTGGAAGTGGATAGAGTTCCCGCGCACTGCGCTATATCACCACAGACTAGTCCTAACCAGACACCCCTCTACTACCTACCCCCCTTCAGTGAACATGTCAGTCACGTTCAGAAAAGCCTCCCACCGTGAGAGGAACGTTTTTCATTAGGCACCCCTGACTTAATGGTGGGAGATACAACTACTGGAGAGGGGAGCACCGCTCCTATCTTCTCAGAGGTCAGAGGAGTCATTTCGTTATGTATAAGAGCAACCCGCCCAGCTTCTGGAATGAAAGGCCTTGGCATCTACTGTAATCAGGGCAGTGGCCTGAAATGTCAATTAGTGTTGTGATTCTCTGCGCTGCAATCCGTGCTATAAGGTCACGCCCAGGTGATGGACTGTTTTGCGGGACGTGATTGCCTTGTTGAAGGTTGTTCCCAGATCTGTGTGCAACCTTCATTGGGATGCAGAAATGAAATAATGGACTCAAAGTGCAGCACGGCAGTTCATTATCGCTGAGAAGGAGCGGCTGCTCTTGTGTGGCTTGTGTTATCTTAGAATGGATCGGGTAAGTGTGATTGGTGGAGCCATTTGCTCACTGCCAGTAACCCAGGAGGTTTACAGAGCGACTTACAGTCCAGACTAAGCACTCTCGTTCGGTTACATTGTTAACACAGGCCGGCTTTACAGGCCACTGCAATCTGCCATAGTGTTCCATGTTCCATAAATATTTGAAGTGATTAAAATGAGTACCTGTTTAAAGATGGGTAACCTTCAGATGCGTTTACAATTTTCTTTGTGCGTTTCTAAAATATGTACCGCTTCTGTCTTTTGTTTGGAGCCTTTTAGTGGCTGTGGGAGCTTCATCCGTCACTGTTCCACAGCGGTGTCTGAGGGGAGAACTAGACACCCCCATCCATTCTTCCCCCACACACTCCTTCCCTGACGGCCTACCAAGCCCTGGCTGACCCCTATCCACTCACTGTTCCATTTACCACAGCGCACAGCATGATTTCATTACGTCGGGCTTAATTGTGTCTGTACTGCAGCCTCCCAATATGCTCCAGCTGAAACAATGGGCAGAGAGGGGGGCAGAGGGGGGGGGGGGGGGGTTGGAGGAGGAGGATAAGGGTGAGGGTGGAGGAGGGCAGAGGGGATGTCAAAGCTTTTATTCACTGGCTTTTAAGGAGCTCTCCATTCCACCCCAGTGCACTTGCCCCTTGCGGCGCTGAGAGGACGCCCGCGCTGAGCAGATAGCCCTATAGCCGCCGCGTCCCCCTCGTAAACGAACCACTTTCATGGAAAATGCACTCGTGCCGGCACTAAAGGCTCAATGAGCTATAGCAAACTATCGATGATGGGGACTGAGGATCCAGGTAATGGAAATCAGAGATTCACAATAGAAGACAGCGGGACGCAGGACAAAGGATACTCCTAGAATGTCATAACGGGAAGGTGCTCTACGTTTCCCAAACATTATCTGACTGTGAGTCATAGTGGCGGCGTGTCACCTCCTGACAGAACCACCTTTCAAAAGACTGATTATGTTCCTACTTTCCCTGGCAGCCTATTTACAACCGTCAAAGTAGCTTACGTTTCACACATAATCAGTTTGGACAGCTGGGAATATACCACAGAGAGAGAGAGGCCCCCTAGAGGCTGTATAAAAGGGGCTGCGGCCAATTCTGGCCCAGCGAGGGACATGAACCCGCCCATCCTCAGGTGTTTCTGGCCGTGGGTGACACCCGACACGATTCTGTCCCTGGCGGGGGAGCTGGAACACCTGCCGCGGCTGGGTGGAGAGAGCTGCTCCCCGGGGTCAAAGGCCAACTTTCACACCGCTGCTGCTTCTGCCATAATACAGCTGAGCAGTGGCCCTGCAGACGATACTGACCCCCTGTCAGCTACAATGCATTGAGTGGGCCTGTGTCTCGGCTTCTGGTCAGCGGAACAGTCAGTGCTCTTCATTTGAAGCTCTCTCTGATAACATACTGTATGTACCTTGAACAAAACTACGTCAACAACAACGGCAACAAGCTATCTAAGCCTCAGATATTTATGGCCTCATATAATTAGGCAGTTAAAGGCTTTCTGTTTGAAATGACTGGTGGGATAAACCACTAATGGGGAGACACACTGTTCTCGTTGCAGCAGCGACAGATGTGCTCATTTCCGAAGCAGATCAAAGGGCCTGGGGTTTGTGAATAGTATGACTGGAAGTCAGATGGAGATGAGAGCTTCTCCCCTCACCACAAGGCTGATGTCTGGATGTACTGTAGAGGCTCTAAGCCCTACCTGACAGCCACGGTGTGCCCCCATATGACCCCCAAACCAGTCAAACACATCCCCGTAGCATGCAGTAGCCATCCCTGTGGAGTTGATCCACTGGTTATGTCCGTCACACCTTTAAATCAAGGGAAACTGTCCAATGCACTTTGACACTTCCGTTTCCGCAGGAATCCCAACTCTTAAGGGAGTCTGTGCTCCACATCACCACAGAGGGAGAGAGAACAATGTTTTCCAGACAAGATGACGTCATCTTGGATCTGTCATCTGCAGGTAGACAGGTGGGGAGTGGATTGTGTCTGTGGATGAAGGTGAGGGTGAGCTCCCTCCGTATCAAAGGGGCCAGACAGACAAGAGGATCTGCCAATTGTGATCTGAGGCATATATCAAGGCTGTCAACAATAGTCACTGCGGGGGAGATTGCTTAGAATCCTTTGAACTATAGAACCTGGCACACACCTGCAAACCAAACCCTAGTGAGGAGGGCAGGGGGCCAGACATGATGGGAACGGACAACAGCTGCAAATTGCTACTTGATAGAGACAGTTGAGATTAAGGTTGTCTTGAAGACTGTAGTGGTCGTTATTGACATCTGTGCTCGACTTTGCTCTAGCCACTTAGGGCAGCGGCCTAAGTCCTTAACATGTCCTTCCATTCCCATCATGTGAGGATTTTGTTGGAGCCTCCTCCATCATAGACATGACAACTGAGGGGTTTCTAGCTTCAGACAGATAAGCGTACTGCATATGATTTAGTAGTAACATATTATAAATTTTTTGTTAGCCAGCAATTACACAGAAACGAATGTTCATATGTATGTGCCCTTTAAATTTACATTTCAATGTGAAAGATATTAATTTACTAAAAGTTGTGAAGCAGTGCAAGGAAGCTTTCAGGATTTTTAATTAGGTCAGGCACTTTCCTGAACACCCTGGCAGCCAAGGACCCACCTGAGGTCTTTGTTTTTCTTATCTACCCCCGGCTGTCTGATGCATTAACTACCTTCTTTCAGCATCAGATACTCTTGTTGGATCCAAATAGTCTAATAAAGTATGTCCTTTTGACTTTCACTATGTTCCTTTCCTTAAAGCGATATTTACCCATTTTTGATCTTTTGATATGTTTTTCATCAGATACCAATGTTGTATTTTAAATATTGCATTGTCATTTACCATTTCACGATCAAACAGCAGAATTTCAAAGGAGTTGAGAAAATTACTCTCTGTGTCATCGGGGGTCTTTCCTGAATTTTTTTAAACTACCGCCGTTTTCAGCCAAGGGGAGAGCGTTTGCTTGTTCCAAGTTTGATACGAGCGATGATCTATGGGCATTGTGGTGTACAATGAATTAACCATTTAAATGCTGGTGGTCGGAAAAATACGTGAATTTCACTTACATTTTTCCTATGACCCGAACTTGTTCAATATACTTACTTAATGTAGCCTAAACAACATATATTGTTTATGAAAATTGGTAAAGTACCCTTTAACCCCCGAGGGAAAACATGAGGTTAAGGAATTATATTAAGGAGAATTCATAAGGACTTTAAAAAGACAATCACGTTGCTAAGGGAATCCGACTGCACTTACACTATAGGCTACATAATCATGCAATGTTATCGTGTTGTTTCATAGCCCATATAAACGTGGGCAAGCTGGAGAAAAATATTACTTCATTACCAAGTATGGAATTGAAATTATGAAAGGAATATAGGCTACCTGTCACAAAAGGGAAACGAAATATGTCACGTTGAGAATGGTTGCTTACGTCCTCATCCCCCTGTCAACTCAGTCATTTATCGCCATGAATCCCAATTAATATGATTACATTAACGTAAATGTATGAAAATTATGCATAACATGTTAGGCGTACAAATCTACTACGATACATACAATTATTCGTTGAAAACATGTTCACAGTTGAAAACATAAGCATATTAACAAGTTAGGGCATAAGATGAAAAATGCTTAATAAACAACTAGGCTATATGATCTACATATTTTGTCGGTCATGTCGATGGTTTTGTGAACGCTGTAAATGTTGCAGCCACAAGGATTTTTTTGCATTTTCTTTTGTAAAGGATGATCCAATGCATCCTTTGCTAAAGTACACAAGTTAGGAAGCAATGAAGCACCTTTCCTTGGCACTTAGAGAATTCGAACACTTATCATGGCTGCCACTTCCGGGTCATTTCACCCAGTTAGGAACCTTCCTAAGAAAAAAAAAGAACTTGAACGAACCTTTCCTCCAGTTGCTAAGACAATTAACTTGTTTGATTAATTAATTGATCCAAACGAGATATTTGTATATTCATTTACATTATGCTGTTACCATACATATTGACGTTGGTGCACACTTACATCTGTTTGCCACTTAAAGGGGAATTTTACCCTACCTTTTCACCTACTATTTCTATGATATAGAATATATCAAATCTAGTTTGGCCATTCACAGTGGAACACAATATCCAGAAATCCTAGAGAGTTATATCACCACCCTCTAGGAAATGGGGCATGTCTAACGATTTGTTGACCATGCTCTGGCATCAGATTGTAAACAAACAGTTAGCTGCAACAGTAACGCATAGGGATCGAGAGAACATGAAGGACTGCCCCCTTGCTTGTTGTAGTCTTTACAAAATAACAGTTGGAGGAGCGTGTCTATCTTCTAATGTAGAAAACAATAGACACATTGTGGAAACATGCCGATTGGCTCATTAAGGGGACAAACATATCTGTTCCCATGTAGCAATTGTGATACAGCGATTGTGATTGTACAGATTCTTCACGGAATGCAAAACTGAAAAGGTACATTCATTTTTAGGATCGAAAATCCAAACAATACATCCTCTGACGTCATTGGGTGTACTTTCTCAGAATGCTCTTTATCAGTGTTCAGAATTTAGAATGTAGTGTTCAGAATTTACACCATTATGAAACTTCTCTCACTTGTCCAATTGTTTATCATAAGAGGAGAATGATGAATTTGTTGTTTATTTTGGGTGAAATTTCACTTTAAGAATGCGGTTCTTTGAGATTTTAATTACAAAGTAACCATTATTTGGATGCTGATTGGCCTTGTGGTTAATTAAGGCCTTTTTAGGGCTCTTGATTTGTACTCATGTTCAACCTTGTTTTTGAGTCCATCTAAAAAAACTGTGCAGCAGCTACAAGTCAAACATTTCAGACTGCTTACTCAAACCACATCTAATAAATTACCGTACGAAGCCAGCAAGTGCTCGTTTAGATAATCTGCACACTGCAATCTCATTCCAATAATGTAGATTTAATGGGTTTTTCCGCTGTAATAGCCTAACTTCATTGGGTGTGCATTATTATATACAGTAGGGCTCTGGATTTGTTTTTTAGTGCTTGTTGGCATGTTTAGTGCCATAAAGTAAAGTGTCTTATATGTGACAGAGTTTAGCCCCCATGCTGCATGAGAACAACTAATTAGACTCAGATTGTGTGCATTCATACTTTGTCTTTTTCATGCTGTGTAGCTACAAGCCCAACTTGAAATTTAGACATTGTGATTGTACAAAGCAAAGGGGCCGGAAATAAGTCTGGAAAAGCAAACCACCAGTCAAGGGAGGAAGGGATGAGATGAGTCTGAGTCGAATGTAATACAGTTTAGTTTGAGTACTTCCATCAGGGTGGGGAGTCGATGGGTGTAGGCTGACAAACGACAAACACAGCTGCATCTGCAATTTTTCGCAATGCCTAAGCCTCAGTAGATATTTACTGGTTGGCTGGCAGGGGTGGTTGTTTTTGAAGCTCACTTAGCATGCAAATGTTCTACTTTCTTATGGGCGAGACATTAACCTAGTCTATATCGAGATGTATTCCACCGTCCCTCAGATGACATTTAGCTTGAGCAGAGTTGATGCATAAAGAGGAAAGATATTTGCGCTTTAAGAAAATTATGAGAAAGGTTATTTAAGATAAATAGAGACTGTTTGCTAAGTCTGACATTGGCTATCTTTTTGTTTAATTGAATATTAGTCACAGATATTATTGATTGTGAAGCCCCTCTATTAACAGGGTATTGTCTACAGCTTGTCCCAGCAGCCTCAGCAGCATTTCCAACAAAGGCCCTTTGGAATCCATTAAACAGCACCCTGTAAACAACAGCTATAGTGTCATAACAGTGCCTATGTTTACTGGCCGACAGCCCGTATTTTAGTATAGATTTATTTAATTTTGTGATCCGTCTTCTGTGTAACCCTATCCTACATGCTAATGCAGACGCTCCACGGTACGCTTCAGTGTCAGAGTCCTCACACCCGAGCTGGTGTTTTCCCGTTCCCACGCTGTAATGAGACGTATGGGGGCGGCTGATAGGTTGGTCTGCCCAGAGTGGCCTCCGAGTTCCACAGGGTAATGTGGTTGAATGGCCGGCCGGGTATCTTTACTTTCACACCCTGCTTTTCACTCTGGAAAGAACGGAGGAAAACAAGGAGCTGGCTGACGGCTGAGATCTTGTGACGCTTTAAGAAAACACGGTGGGAAAATGGATGGCAACAGTAACCTCTCAGGACAGATGTGTTGATAAGCCCTCGACAGGAAAGGATTCGGTGTAAAGTTTTGTCGGCCGAACAGAGAGAGAGGGAAAAGCGAAAAGAGAGAGGAGAAGGGAACCCAGGAGAGGGAGTAGGAGGAGAACAGGGAAATTAGACAAGTCTTTCACTCTCAGGCTCCTCTGTCTCAGCGGCAGTTAGTCATATTGTCTTTCTTCTTCTTCTTTCGCTGACAGTCCCTTCATCCGCACTCCTAAATGAGCAGCTGTCAGACCGCCTCCCACTGTGCTGCTGATTGATGACCTCATCTGGGAGTTCACATGGCACACTGTGTCGAGTTTTGAGAGACAACCACACAACGCTCACCTTCCTACTATCCCCTTCTCTATATTCCACCCACCATTTGCTACCTTTAGTCCCTACATTGTTTTCTCTCATGCCTCCTCTTGCCATCTTACTTTCCCGTTTACTCCCTAACTCACACCACATGCTGGTAAAGCACTGAATTGGTTTGATGGCAAGCCAGTGAATGCCAGACCCCCAGTTTTCTAAGGAATGTAGCTTTGACTAGGTCCTGTCTCTCCTTGACTGTGCGTTTAGAGTCAGAGAGGCTAGAGTTGTGGTTATGAGGGCTGGTCGGACACCTGGGGACTCTGTCCGCTACCACCCACATGCACACAGTGTTTAGGAACTCTGAATGAATGGCTGCAGGTGCTCTGTGGGACCACAGGGGTCAACTCCAGTATGTATGTGTCACGTCCTCCGAGGAGACTCAACGTGACTGATTCTGAAGTAAAAAAAATAATAATACTGTATGTATACTGTATGCATGTATGTATGTATGTATGTATGTATGTATGTATGTATGTATGTATGTGTATGCATGTAATATATTTGTGTGTGTGTGTGTGTGTGTGTGTGTGTGTGTGTGTGTGTGTACATTACATTTCCTTCTGTAACTGTCTGCTGAATGTTCAACAAAGGGCTTTTAAGGAAAACATTTTAAATGTATCTTTTATCTTGTTGATGTGCCAAATGCTGTGAAACCACTGTTATTTGTATGGCTTATGAAAACAATAATTCCCTATTGTGGTTACGTTGTGGTTTTTGAATAGGTTGAAAATTAGCCATTGGATATCCTGGTTGTATTTTCTGTCTGTAAATATCTGCTGAAAGGCCTTTTCTGGGACCTTTGATATTCGCAGAATGTCTGTTAAAAGTTAGAGTTAATGAGTTCTGATGCTTCACATGAACAAAGCGTGGAGCTCCGACTTGAATAAATGTTTATGAATGCTGTTGCCTTCAAGGCCAAAAAGACGCATTTGCATTTGCCATATTTCACAGCCCAGCAGCCATTAATTTTCCTTAAATCTTGCATAATTGTGTTCCTCTAGTGTTTGTGTTTTGGACAGCAGCCTACCATGCAGACAATGCCATGCTCGTTGTTGGTTGGTTCATTCTGTTTGCTTTATAGCCTAGAAATATCCTTTTTCAATCAGACTGGTGAGAATGAGAAAATAAAAATGTGAACGTAATATGAAATGTATTCATTTTGCCCATCAAGAGGTTACTCCATGTGGACCGACTCCCGTTCCCTCCTGTTAGTGAGGACGCTCTCTCCTGATAGAATTTACCCAGGTTTGAGCAATGAGAGTAAATTGAAGATAACTCCTCTTGCCACGCGGCCTTCGCGCAGCCTTTATTCTCTCACTGTCTCAGTCTTGGCTCAGGCACATGCAGAGGAGGAAGGCATTTCCATAAAAGCCATTCCCTGCCTATTAGGGCGGCGTGCAGCGAGGTGCGGTGCGCTGCGAAGCCCAGCCAGCCGCCCGCCGCCTTACTGTCACCGGGACAGCCTGCCCAGCAGAGGAGAGGCAGGCAGACGTGCTCTGGGTACCTATAGCATCCATCAACAGCCTACAGGGAACGGGGGTAGGATCCATAGCAACCTCCTCCTCCTCCTCTCGGCTCACTGTCAGCTTTGTGTTCGTCACACACACACACGCACGCACGCACGCACGCATGTGCACATATAGTAATCCCCTGAATCACTCACATGAATCCACCTCAATAATTCACTCACATAAATTCACCTCAATGGATGCAGACACACCTTTGCTGATTTGCACACACTGCGTCACAAACCCACTGTACAGCAAACACACAAGGGACCCCCTTGCATTACGCAGCTTACGCATGGCATAGGTGTTTGGTATTCATTTGGCATAGGGCCAAAACCGTCTTGGCAACGTTTGCCAGCCAGTGCTTTGCACGAAAGTACAGCAGGCCATATTGTTGTTGACAGTCACGGAGACTTTGTAAGCAGGCTTAAGGAGAAGAAAAAGCAGTAATTGAGAAATCGTTTCAGCCTGTGTTAAAGTCAGGCTGTCTTTGACTTGAAAAATAGTACATGTTCCATTACGTTTGGCGGGTAAAAAAAATAGGTCTCTCTTTCCCTCTCTCTCTCTCTCTCTGGGTCTCAGGTCATGCAACTGATATCAACAATGCCATTCTGGATTAGCCATTGGTGGTGTCACTGTGCCCTGAGTCCTTCTCTGTGCATTATAATGTGTGGGGACTGGTGCACAGGGACGGGTTAGATGTGTGCCTGTACAGCCCTAAGACACTGAGGTAGTCTACCCATCAACGCGTCTCTGTGTGGTCGCTTCGCACCGCCGTACACACCATGCTGGCCCTATTTGTTTATGCAAATCCCTGTTTACAGTTCTGTTGACGGTTTGTATGTGTTAGTCTCCCTTCACTTGTGCAAATCTGTCCGGCAACAGTGGAATCAACCTTCCAAGAGAATTAGAGAAAATGCATTCTGACATGTAATCAGGGAGAAATTGTTTTGCAGCGGTGCAGGTGGGACACAGCCGATAGGAAGTTTTATTGTGTTTGATTGTTTCAGTCCAAATTTGACCGAACCAACAACTAGGTGCTGGGACTTGGTACCAAATATCGGACTGTTTTCCCTAGTCCAATCATCTTTGCAAATTACAGGCAATTTGTGGAAAAGGAGGTGAATGTGTGTCGATGACTAGAGACAGAGACGGTTCCTGTGCGCTTTTGCGACTCGAGCCGACTCTGACAGATAAACAGCTGTTGTGACGCTGTCATTTCAGTGAACGGCTAATACAAGAACAACTCTTTTCCATAATGAGGAGATAGTGACTGGCTTATTGTGTCATTTAATTTTGCCACTTGGGATTATGTATGTGTGTGGCTAGTCTGCTACTTCTAGCTTGTTATGCGACATTTAATGGGGTGTGAAGGATAAATCATTTGTTGTGCGTGCCTTTATGTCGTGGGAGAGAGTTACTCAAAACAGACTGGACTGGATGTCTTTCCTCTCTCTTTTTCTCAGGAGAGGAACACATTATACAGTGCCTGTGGTATGTTTTTTAATCATCTACAGGTGTATGTGTTCCAGCAGGGCCAAGTACACAATTAATGGCCCAATTATTTTGTGTGATTGGTTTGCTTTGCGTTCGAAGTGTGTGGTATTGTATGTGCTATCTCGATACATCTGTTATGGCATGTATGTTAATAAATATCATTTTGTAAAAATGGGATCCGGTCTTCAGGCTTTTGTTAAAAATCCAATTGATGGAATTAACTTAACATATTTGAAGAAAACATTTTTAATTGAGAAGTGTACAATGGCTGGCTGCATATACTTTTTATAATTATTTGGATCAAACTATATTATTGCAACATCCTTGGTTCCAGATCTCAAGGAAATGACTCAGAGCCAGGACTACATATATATAGAGAGAGTGATGTCGGGGTGGTCCCTCTCTACCTGTGTGGGAGGCGGGACACCGAGTCGCCCTAGCGATGTAGGACACGGGCCGGGCCCCTGATTTACTTCACCGTTAATTAGTGGTGTGAAACAGATGATATCCTCATGTGCCTCACACGACTCTCCGCTTCCAGTACGAGGAGGGGCCCACGTCACGTATGGTCTCCAGCCTCCGCGCTCCTGCTCTCCCACGCCGATCCCTGCCGAGGCTTGTGAACAAACACCTAAGAAAACACATGTTAAAACATGCAGACGGAAAGGCTCACGGTATGGCTTGATAATAATCTCGGGAGTACTAGGCCCACACCTACCAATTTGTGTTTGTTGCCATTGGGGAAGGATGTTAGAATGGAATAACACTACAGCTGCAGTAGGACTGTGTGTTTGTGAGTGTGTGTGTGTGTGTGTGTGTGTGTGTGTGTGTGTGTGTGACCATAGCAGGGCCGTTAATTTGTCTTCTTATAATACAAAATTGACATTGTTTTTGACAGTGGGTGTAATCTTTACATTGCATGAAATCGAATCTGTTGAGACCCAGTAAAAAGACACTGCATACTGGTTGTCCATTGTCCTCCACTCAGTCATTTGCTGCTGTTCTAGAGGAGTGCCGAAGCCAATAGCTCAGTCTCCAGAAAGAGGTCCTGTGTGTGCACCCAGGGACGCACGTGTTCAAAATTACTGACTGATGTGTCATGCCAGCGCCAGACTCTTTTCCTTTACACAAAGATGGGTCTTTTCTGTGTTTGTGCATTGGCAGTTTCACTTCAAGCTTTGCTGGATTAGTCTCTAAATAACTAACGGGAAATATGACCAGTCATGAATGACGTATTCCTTGGAACAGACCTTGCTCTACCTCTGTGGGCTGATACAGTGGTGTTGTGTCGTTCACCTTCATGAAGGTTACCGGAAGCATCTCGCTTTATCAGCTCCAGTCATGACGTCATTTCTACTGAACTTTATCGTCCTCAATCGTGTTTCAAAATTATTTTGTTCTTGCTGTTTCTATTTTAGGCTTGGTTCCTTTTACTTCCTTTTTTTTTTACTAAGACTCTTTTTCTCTGCCATTTCAGCTGACTCATGGTCTTCATTAACTTTGAAGGAAGAATAAAACAGGTGGTTTATCACTTGATTAGAGCCTTAATTTTAGCACAGCGGAGGTTAATCAATTGAAAACTCTGTAGTCTATCTCCACCACAGCTTGATCTGGTTTTGCTGGTTTGTAATTGTCACAGAGTCTGAATGGTGGACCCTGATTGAGCAATCAATCACGCCTTGCTGTCAGCAGTGTTTTTGTTACAAAATGGAGTATTTTTCTGTGGCGTGTGACATGAAGAAAACCGCTGCCCAAACTTCCAACACTGAATTCTCAGCCTTACTGAATGTATTCAAGTAGTGTTAAAACTATGAGGACGTACACTCCAAAGTCCAATAGGCCTTCACATATGGACCTGGTTTACATTGTGGTTTGGACAGAAGTTCCATACACTATACCTCGTGGTTTTCACATTTTATGTTCATTTGCTTGTGGTCACTCTCACAGATACTTCTTGGTATGTCTAAAAGGGGCGTTTGGGGGTATTGCTTTAAAATTACTCAAAAAACATTTGCACAGGAACAGCTTATTAAACTCGTAAAAACTTGTTTATATTTACCACTATTTTCTCTGAAATATTTTAAAGTGGAAAGTCTAAAACATTCTGTCTGTAATTTGTGCATTATTTGAGACAGATGATTTGACACATGTGCAATGACATGTCTCTTTATTCTATTATAGATACTCATTTATTTGTCCTTTTACATATTATAGAGTATTTGTATCTTGAAACAATTCTAAGAAGTTCACATTTACACAATGCATTTTTACATTAGTAGATAAGTACAGGTAACATTCAGCTTTCAGGGGAAACATGTTTTTTAAAATATCCAAACTTTGTATTTGATGATATCGCTTATTAACACAGTAAACCCTGCCTATACACCTTCAATAAAAAAAAAAGGTGATCTGTATTATACATGTCAATTGGAGCAAATTGATTGTACATATTAAAAAATACAATGCATTCCCATTGAATGTTGTCACATTTGGATTGTAGATTTATTTCTATTAATATACTGTATAATACTGTACAGTATTTTGTGGTCTGTGGAATATACACCATAACGTGGTAAGAAATATCATGTCATGTACTTGTGATGCTACATATCCATTTTCAGTGATACATCCAGTATGTTTTGACATGTAATAAAATATAGTCAACGATAACATCTCTTTCCACTAACTAGAACATGGATGCACTTTCACTTGAAAGTCATTCACTTTAAGTCTAATCATATATGGTATGGTATATATGGTAGGACTATTTCCTGAAAACCTTCATTATTGAGTATTAAACATAAACACGTAAACATTCACGTGAGACACAAAAATAACAAAAAGCCAAACTTCAACCTAGCTCAAAGACACCTGACTCTGTACACAGGCACTTGAATTGTGGCACACTCTTTGAGTGTGTGTTACCTCTGATAAGTGCTAAAAAACAAGTTGTTAAAAAAAATACTTATTTTAAAACATAACGTAATTCATAACAAAAGTAATAGAAAGCATACAAAATCAATTTACAAGCAATTGGAGAGGGGAAATACATCTTCGTGTTGACCATGTTGCATATATCTGTCTTTTGTTTTTACATTCTGAAGTATACTTTTAACAAGTGGCCACTACTTCGGATGACGGATGATCAGCCAATCCGGAACAATATGACGATTCATGAGGTCTGTGGGGATTAAGAGAGGCTAGATATATTTCCGCTGGCTCTTAAAGTAACACTCCGGTCATTCATACAGTTCCATATCAGCTGTTGATTATGTCGTAAATCACTTTGTGTGGTGTGGTGTGTGTGTGTGTGTGTGTGTGTGTGTGTGTGTGTGTGTGTGTGTGTGTGTGTGTGTGTGTGTGTGTGTGTGTGTGTGTGTCCAAATGACCACACCGCACACTGAAGCCAGGAAGCCTCAGAGGAAATACTTTGGTGTATTTGTTGTTGTTGTTGTTGTTGTTGTTGTGTGTTCAGGTCTTTGTGATATGAGACACTCTCAAAGCCCCCCAAAATTGTTCGGGGTTTATTGTGTGAACCGTTGATGACCAAACAGCCTTTCCCTGCGGCATCGTATCGAACATGACTCATTCTTTTCTCATTCTCTCTCTGCCTCCCTCTTTCTCACTGGCAAACACTTTCTGTTTGATCTACAGTATGTATCGCTCTACTACTCTCTATGCCTATCTCTTTCTCTCTAATAACTCTAAATCACTTTCGAATTGAAACTTAATTAAGCGTACATCCCATTAGTCCAAAACTAAATTATGTTGGAATCATACATTCCTAATGTGTTTACCCAAAGTCTCCAACACATGTCCTCTAAACCAAAGGTGCCTCTTGTTCTCTCTCAAACAGAGAATTTCTAAAGATGCCTGCACAAAATGAGTGTGGGTAATCTGGACACTCAGAACTGGCCTCAGGACTGCTCCACAATATTTTTCCCATAATGAAAATACATCAAGCCAACCACATATTTGAAATATCATACCATAGCAATAGGGACCCTGAGAGAGGTGTGTGCCCCCAAGAAGGAAATGTGAACTCTGGTAGTTAAAGCAGCGCGATCAAGCCAGGCTCTACATCCTACAGTTTGTCTATTGCCTACCGTGTGCACAGTCACTGCATGCCATCGGGTATAAAGATAGAAGTGGTGCTGGGTGGTAGAAGGTGCCTCATCGCCGAAGACAAAGAAACCGTCTAAGTGCTTCCCCCAACCCCCCCCACCCCCCCGTCACCATGGTGATATACAGTAAATGTCACTGCCCTGCGAGAGAGATGAGGGAGCCGTAATGTCACGTCGCCGCATCAAAGTGGCCTGGCTCTCTCTCTCTCTCTCTCGCTGCACTTCACTCGCTGCCTGAGCCCGGGCTAAACGAGGTAATTACTACCTGCCTGCCTGAACTGTTTCTCTAATGGGCTCTTTGTGTTGACGCCTCCACCACGCTAGTGCGCCTCAACGCTGTTTATCAGGCTTTATCGCAGTACTACTGGGCGCAGAGAAAACATGTGTGTACGTGTGTGTGCGTGTTGATATACCTCTGAGATTGCCCTTTTGTTTCCACTCACAAATTTAACCGTATATAACATCCTCCCCCCCCCCTACAGAGTCTCTGAAGATGTGACAGTTCCTTTTATGGCATCACTTCCCCCTCATATATGCCAGGTCATTGCAGTGACTCAGCGGTGTTCAATAGTCCAGAGAGGATTTCTCTCACCTTGCATCCAGCAGCCCCTGGGCCGTGGAGCAGCTTTGCTGAATCAGCCTTGTAACTCAAGCCACAGATAGAAGCTAAAGCACCCCAAACACCAGAGACACACATGGAACGGTTACATTCAAAGAATGGAGCACTTAAAAGGACTATCGACAAATGGCTGAGCGCTAATGGCCACGACACAGAGATGCCATATGTATGTGTAATTGATTTATAAATCCATATAAATATGGAGATACATAAGTTATGGTTTTTGGGACGAGCAAGAGCGGAGAGACACTATGTGGCTCAGAGATCCAATGAAACGCCTCATTATCAGTGAAGCATAAAACAATGAACCACAAAACTGCTTTTTTTTTGTTTTTGTTTCCCAAACAGCAGTGTGGAAATGGGGGAATGTGCGTCCGCGGTGGATGATGGAAGGGTAGGCGAGTTTGCTTTGAGTGACTCACGGGCGCCCCCGCTGCATGCTGGGGAGGGGGAGGGGGGGGGGGTGGCAGTGGGGGTCTAATGGAGAAAAGCCTATGGAGACGCCGGCGAGATGAGTTTAGGTCGGAGGCCGACATGAGACCTGAGAGGTGCGAGACAGAGACAGAGCGGGCCTAAACCGTCGGGACATTAAGGCCATCCAGAACCAGGCACAGAGAGTGGCAGATGCCCGCACACGCTGCGATGGAAACACAGAGCGGGAGGGAGGAGAAAGGAATGAAAGACCGATATTCTATTCATCTAAAGGCACAAACTTTTTTTTACAGCTAGAGAGTTAAAATACTAGTGAAGACGTACTATTAAGCAGGGACGTTAGGATGATTTGGCTGTAAACGATAAAGGGAAAATCCTTAGTTTAAAGAGCACTTCACTTTAGCCATGGCTTGAGTCGACACGACAGCCAAGCGGCTCGACACATAAGACACAGTACAGATGCATTCGGTGCTGTGGTCGTGTATGTGCCACCTTGCAACGGAAGTGAGTAGTGGTGGTGGCGGCGGTGGTGGTGGTTGGGTATTGCCAGTGTTGAGGTTATGAGTCCAGTCTTTCTGCCCCAGAAGGGGCTCTACGCAGATATGAGGAGCTAACTGCTGCAGCCCCAGTGTGCCCACTCAGGGTCCATACTGGGAGGGGTGGTCGGGTCAATATATAGTACTAGCCTAGTCGGTGTCCAGGGGCACCGGCGCCCAGTGTCCAGTTCGCACTTACACATTCCCCCACCACTTTGAGTCCACTGCAGCTCCACACAGCAGCCCCTGTCCTGTCCCCCTTGTCTTCAGCTCCTCCTTCCCACATCCTCCTCTTCCTCAGACCTGGGGGGCAGGCGAGGAAGGCGGGGGTCCACCGTCCACCCTCACCACTAGGAGAGACAAAACACAGCGACTATTAGGGCACATTCAGACAATGCATGGAAAACCTGAGGTCAAGGGTGCTGGCAAGCCGTGGTCTTTACACAGTCCGGCCTGCAGGGGGCCCTGCAGGGACGCCCACTTCGTGCTTAGGGCACAAGCTCAGGCGGCAGCAGGACAAATGCCCTCTTTTCCCACCAACCCCTCAACCTGTTGTCAATTGAGGGATGCCATAGAAACGCTTCCGGAATGCAGGGGCGTTTTAGAGGAGTTCTGAGTTCACTGTTTTTTTTTGGGGTTGTTTTTTTGTCTCGATCAATGCAACCCTGTGCCACGTCGGAATGTACAAGAGAGCCCTGATTCTAAAGGTTCACTGGAAGGGGCTCATTTGTGTCGACTGCACTCCTACGACAGGCCGTCCACTCCCCCCGTCCCCTCCCTCTTCTTCACACAGCTGATTCGGATGGAAAAGGAAAGGACATGGTTTCTCTTCTTTGGCTCTCTGCCTCCCGGCTCTGTGTCTGCTTTGATTCTTTGCACTGGCTTTCCTGGTCCTTGACTCCCCTCTCCTTCTTCCTGTTTAAACAGCCGTCCTGCAGGTGTCCTAACTGACACTGAGCAGAGACACAAGCTGTGACACTGAGTCGTGCTACTGAATTTAGCACATCCTTCTGTGGAACACACACACACACACAGTCAAACAAAAAGTAGCTAACATGTATCTCTGCTTAACCTTTTCCTCAGCCATTGGTAAATGGCTTTTTTCCCTTTTTGTCCTGTGCTAAAGTAGTTAGCTTTGGGCTTCATTGACAATGATAGCCTTGGTCTACATCTAATCGAATCAAGTCTTTTTCTAAGGTCCATTGCTGCCCATCTATATTGTAAGTGTCCTAAAAACATCACTCACAAAATCCCCTCAGCTAGTCATGCGCAGACGGCACCCCTTTCATTGCGATGACTGTAAGGTGCCAGACTATGTCATTAGCATGATCAACCAGTGCTGATTGGATTCTAAACCCCTTTCAAGCTTTGAAGATTACTGATTGAGATTGTTATTTTTGAAAAGGCAATCAGGATGGCTCCCCTCAGGGTCCAGACTACAGGTCAGTGTGCTTAGCTCCTGTCACTCCAGTAAGCTAACCCTGCACAATCACCTTCATAATGGGCCTCTCAATCCACTACAGTGCAGCTGGCATGACGCCCCTGCCTTTGGATTCGGCCAAGGCTTATCTGTCTCCCATGCCTGTAGAACCAAACGCTCCAAACTATCCCAAACTGCTCTGATTCCTTTGGAGGATTGACTCATCTTTTCAACCCTTAATCTCACATGAGCCATATATGCCGATCCACATTCATAAGCATTACGCTCAACCCTCCTTCTAGTTTCACCCTCTCACCTCACAACGGCTGGTTGACTGGCAGTTGGCGTGACTCCGTTTCTTGTTGAAAGTGAGGTCGGAGGCAGGAGAGGGGAATGGCAATGGGCGAGATGAGTGAGAGATTGGAGTCCTGTTTAAAATGTAAACACTTCCTGCCCGCTAACACTACGGACGAGGTACTATTATGAATGAGTGAAAGGGGGGTGGGGAGGGACACCAGGGAGAAGGAAGACGGATTGCCTTTTAACAGAGATGAGTAGATCGCATTAGGAGTAGGGAATTCCCTTTTATGGTTGTCAGTCAAACACTTTTAATGTTTTCCATTAATTCCTCAAAAAAACCTCACTTGACTGCTGGCAATAGCTCATAAAGAACTTGTTGCAAGTATGAGTAAAACATGGTTCATTTGAAACAGGAAACCCCTATGATTGCTATGGATTTAGGGTGGGCATTCTCACTACCTTCTGCATTTTAACAAGTCCCCATTAGCGAAGGAGGAACAACCCACAGCATTCGTGCTGTGCTGGGTATTAATGGCTTCTACATCGGCAGACAGCGCTGGTGCTAATTAGCACCTATTAAACACTGTTACTGCATCAGACTTTAAGAAGGCCCAGGTGGCGGTGGGCTTTGGCCGGGACTACATCACACAACACCTGCTAATGAGTCAATTCCACAAAGAAGAAGGACATCCTTTGAATAAACCAATCACACGCTTATCTATATGCCAATTTGCCTTTCTTTTTATCCATTACCGCCAAGGCCTTTCCTTTCTTGGTGAACATAGTATGGCTGAGATCGTCATTTACACAACAAAAACTACAACCCAGGCAAAGCAAGCACCCCAGGGGTCAAGTTAAAATGTGAATCTGGGACTAATGTCAGACAGCATTGCAGTCTCAACATGGTTTCTGTTTTCTCTTGGCATCCATTATGCCGCTCTTGGGCACGGCCGAAATCCAAACTTTTGTCTTGATTTGCCTTTCAAGTCTTGCATGATGAGCTGTGTGAGGAAGTGAGAGAAGGAGGCCATGGTGGATGCTGTAGTGAATGACCATCAAAGCCCTTCGGCTTCCGGTGTAGCACTTACGCAGTTTGAAAAACAGACGCTACTCTGTAGAGCATGGGTAGGAATTGACGGTGGCTGTGCTTGGAGAATTGGCTGCGGCCTTGGCCCTGTGCATTTGTGTACTGGAGCAAGGTCAACTACTCCATGCTGTATAAAGAGACCACTTCACATTCCTTTAAGTAGTTGCTTTTATTTTTCTCTCTCTTTTTCTAACTTAATGGTAAGCTTCCTTCGTTGCAACCATTCATTGTGTATTTCCCGCAATGCACAAGCCCTGCCTATGGAAGGGCGACGTTTAAAATTGTAAAAAAAAAATTATCTCAGGAGTGAAATGTCCAACAATTGCGTGCAAAGGATTGGCTTCAACATTGCTATTTAGCAAATTTCCACTTTGTGAAAACATGTTATATGTTAAGTGCTTTGGGTGTCTTGAAAAGCGCTATATAATGCAATAAATAATAATTATTATTATTATTATTATTATTATTAATGTGGATTGAAGTATCACCTATCTGCTCCTGTGCGGGGGGCTGTTGAGCCTGGAGGTGGGCCTGGGCTTGCTGCTGCTGCTCCTGGAGGCTCTGACTGTCCACCGAGATGCCGCTGTCGCTGTGCAGCTTCTCCCCTTCCGGCGTCACCGTCTGATTGGCCGTGGCCGCCCGGTTGTTGGCAGGCTGTTTGTTCTGCTTGCAGCTGTTCCACCTGAGAAGGAGAGGCAGAGAACTTTTCAGAGGATGGGAGAGGCTGCAAGCAAACACTGACGTGTTCCAAGTCAACTCCCTGTGTGGGGAGAACTTACAAGTAACGTATTAGAACTTCAAGTCACTACAGACACACCGGAGGTTTGTGTCAAGGTAAACAAGTACTTAAATTACAATAAATCAAACAACTGTTTTCCTTGCTAAATACTGTAAACCTTCTGACAAGCTGTTTGGTATCTGTTTATATAGGAGGATAAATACATATGGAGTCTGGAACACATGTGAGAGTCATCGCGTGACTGTTTGGGTGGCCGCTCAAATTTCAGTCGACGTTTTTCAATCGATGCTGGGTGTGATGATGAGCTTGTTTACTCGCTGCATTGTGATGTGAGGTCGTTTATATGTCCTGTCTAACGCGTACGTGCGTGTGCATGCGTGTCCCTGACTGTCGGAGTGTAGGCTCTAAAAGGCATTCTGGTGTGTTTCGAGTGGTAGTGCAATCATGTGGTGGAAGTGGGTCAATGCCTCTGTCCTTCGCCAGCCGCCCCGGACCTGAATATTTCACTAGCCCTCGCTGGCCACCGCTCTCCATACTCCCTCTCCGCGTGCCTTCCCGCCTTCTATCCTTTGGCCACAGGCTACCCCCACTCCTCCAACCCCCCGCCGAGTCATCCGCCTGGCTGATCACTCTAACCCTCCTGTCCCAGATCACTCTCTCTCTCTCACTCCTCCAGCCAGCGTCCAGAGGCCGAGGCTGCTGTTCTGGCGACGAGAGGCACAGCCTCCGCCCCAGCCCCCGCCGTGGCTCGCCCCCCTGACCCGCGCCCCCTGACCTTTTGAAGACGATGTAGGCCACCAGGCCCACCACCACGGCCGCCAGGATGGAGCAGTAGATGGGGATGAGGTTCTCGTTGAAGTTGTGGCCCAGGAAGCGGGGCGAGCCTGAGCTGGCAGTGGTGGTCTCCGCCCCGGGGAAGGGGCTGCTAGAGCCGTCGGGAAGGAAGCCGTCGGGGTCGGAGGGAGGAGACAGGCCCAGGTCGGAGGTCGGAGACGTGTAGGTCGGGAGGAAAG
>JAPMUY010008087.1:127500-222500 GCA_026901105.3 Galaxias olidus
TCTCTGGAGGCAGCGAAACAGCTGTCGCAAAATGTGTGTTCTCGTGTGTGAGGGAGAGAGAGAGAGAGAGCGCGCGAGAGAGAGAGAGAGAGAGACAGAAAGGGATGCGGAAACGTGTCAGCGGCTCGCCCGTCCTCCCGGCACCTCCGCGGCGTTCTGTACCTCTGGCGTTTCATCTCTCGCCAGTCTTTTTCACGGCGCTAACGTGAGACTGCCAGCCAGGGACTGCAGACGATAGCGCGTCAAAAGGAAGAGGAGTTTACCGCTCCCATATGCTCAACTGACACATCCAACATGGCGCAACAGGTGTTGACAGATCTCCCATGTGCACTTGCAACGTGGCGTGTCCCGCTGCCTGCTACGCCTGTCGAACGTACACCATGTAAACCTTTCAGGAACGCAGCAGACACTTATTTCTATGTAAACAGACAAAAATGGTGCACAATTATTGGAAAGTCAATACAAAACAACAATGCACGTCCAAGATCTTAACGGAGGCCGAGCCCCTTATTCAATAATGATTTGCCTTTCCCCGCTGCAGGAACGTTGCATGCTCCACAAACGTGCTTGGGGCCTGTTTTTTGCTTTGCCTTCTGAGCACTGCTTGATGCTGTAATTCAAGCCAGACAGTACACCAGAGACCCAACCTGCATGGTGTCAGTGGAGGCCGTTATCCTCCAGCCCAGAGCCAGGTCCTGTTATCCACTGACAGGGCTGATTTCACAGCCTGTCCAGCCCAGGAGGGTTCACTGCCTCCTGGGTTTGGGCTGTACTCTTTACACCCCTGGGCCCCAATGGAAATGTCGGCTCGCTGCGTGGAGGGAGAGCAGATTGTTCAGCGTCTCTGTTGACGCGCCACAACTCCTTGACCTTTCAGGACCAGAGGGCTGCTTCCTACCGTTTGACAGTCTGACCCCTATTGACCTCTCACCCAGGCTGTTGGAACAGACACACGGGGAAGTCACCCTCGTTGACCTGCTCGATTGCTGTGGACAAGAAAACGTTGTGTGGAGATGTACACGCCTTCAGTGCGTCTGCGATCAGACTAGAGGGCAAAGGTTACCATAAGTTCCCAGCCTGTGCTGGTAGCGTGCCTTCGTGGCTTTGTAGGAGTCTGCCCGAGCTTGTCTGGCTGTGTGTCTGTGTCTGTGTCTGTGTGTATGTGTGTGTGTGTGTGTGTGTGTGTGTGTGTGTGTGTGTGTGTGTGTGTGTGTGTGTGTGTGTGTGTGTGTGTGTGTGTGTGTGTGTGTGTGTGTGCGTGCGTGCGTGCGTGTGCGTGTGTGTGGTCGTAAACGTCTATTAAAACCACGCGGTCGGGCTCTTACTGTGGCAGACGGAGTCGCTGAGGGGCGTGCAGACGGCCAGCTCCACCTCGACGCCCTCGTCGCAGATGGTGCAGGGCAGGCAGGGGTCCAGCGAGCTTTCCCGGTCGGAGTAGGTGTCGTCCAGGCACTCCTCGCACAAGGTGTCGTGGTTGGGCTCGCAGTGCGCCAGCACGCCCTCGCCCGCCGGGCACACGGTGCAGGGCTCGCAGCGGCCGCTCACCTCGCTGAGGAACAGGCCGTAGTCGCACACGCAGATGGCGTCGTTGGAGTCTGTGCACGGCGTGTGCATGCGCATCAGGCCGGTGCACTGGGTGCAGGGCCGGCACGCCTCCGTGTGGCTGTAGTTCTCCGAGTAGGTCTCGCCTGAAGGGCGGGAGGGAGGGGATGGGATGGAGAGCGGAGGATAGCGGGAGCGGGTGCAGGCAGAGATAGGAGGAGAGGGTAGGATGGAGAAAGGAGGGGTGAGGAGATAAAAACGGAGAGCAGAGGGAGGGAGACAGTCAGTCTAATGACATGAATCATGTTTACCGTGCACCCATTCAAAGGGCGGACACATTGATCCAGTGGGGCTCTCAATGATTTGTGCTTTGGGGCCACCCAAAGGTGCTCTTGTTGACGGTGGAGTCCTTATCCCATTGATCCCTTAGAGTCTGCAATGTGCCACTGGAGGACGACGCCCCCCCCCCCACCCCACCCTCCTGTCCCCCCGCCCGCTGAGCGCAACCGATGACGACGGCGCGGCAGTTCTTCCTAAGGTCATCTCACCGAGGTTCGCTGGAGGGATCGGTGACCTTTGGTGGGAGGTCCGCCTACAGCTTCTGCGGTTATTCTTTTTTAAGTGCTGCCATGTAGTCGCAGTGAACAGCAGCGGCGGGCTGCCAGGCACAAGAGGCAGAGGGCTCTGCTGCAGACTAATTGCCGAGCCAGTTTCACTTCTCTTCATTTAGCTCCGTCGCTCGCGCTCGCTCTCCCAGTAATGTTTGCAAAGTGAGCAGGGGGGAAACATGTGGCGAAGGAAGAACTGATGACCTCAAACCGGTTTATTCTCACGCTGAGAGTTTTTTAGCGGCACAAAGTAACCCATTAATATTGCATGTTCATATAGAATTATTTTCAGATATAATTGGAACCCTGCTGAATTATTCATAAAGTGTGTGTGTGTGTGTGTGTTTTTCTGGTGACTGTGCGAGATGAGGGGAGCTGGAAGAGGAGGAGGAGGGGGAGGAGTAGGGGCTGGCAGGCTGGGATAAGAGACCTCTGTACGGCCACAAAGGGAGAGCGAGTGTTCCCCAAATCCCCTTTTAACTCCAGTGTGAGAACGGTCACCTTGTCAGTGCTGCGGCTCAGACTGGAGGAGCTCAGGCTTCCCCTGCTTCAACCTGTCTGCGACCCGGGGGGCGACCGAGAGAAAAACAATTCCGTCTCGGGCCTACGAGTGTCTCTGTAACTGGGTGAGCACCAGCCTGACGGAGAAAAAAAAGGGATGGTGTTTGCTGTTCGTGTCTGCGTGTAATGTACGTAAACATGGGAAGTGCTGGGTGGCAGTTGTTGAAGCGCGGAGCGGAGCGCCGGGCGTGCTGGCATTATGAAAAGCCCCGCTGCCGTGTCCCAGCGCCTCCCTCGGCTTGTCCGCCGCTCTGGCATGTAAACACCGGGGCAGGCTGGGGCTAGCAGCTCTCACGCCTGGTATACAATGGCCCAGCTAAGTACCTCACACTGAAAACTGTCTAGTCTCACCCGTTCAGCGCAGGTCATGACTCTGAGACGCTTGCTTAGCGGGGAAGATAAACATCCGCTGGCCTCTACTGTAGGAACGATAATCATTTCATTTCATCGAGGAGACTACATCCAACTGCATCGGTGCACTGACTGAGGATGCTCCGTATAAGGCCAGAACACTGTCGGAGGTCTAGCGGAGTGACAATGCCCTCCATCAGGAAGCATTGCTGGGCCCATTGCCTGCTGGACAGATAAGAGAATATGTGGTTTGTGCTTTCAGAAAGACAGACCAGCCATCTCGTTCATAATAATGCGGAGCCCATCGAAACGTTGAAGCTGACTGAGTGAACCGGGCCTGTGATACACTGGGTAAATAATGACCTGAAGAAGAAAACGAGAAGCCCATTGTTTTCTTTTCAGCCAGGCTCGACGTTGCAGTCTTTACTCATTCTTTCCAATTATCCCGCAGCACATTATGTATAGGTTTCTCGTCCACATAGCTAGCTAGCGAGAAATCGTGACACAGTTCTTGGATATAAACATACAAATGTGTCCATATGTATGACTGAGTGTGCAACTGCCGGGGGAATAGAGTGAGAATGATGAAGGAAATAAGATGCCGCATACAGAGAGGAAGAAAGAGATGGAGTGAGAGAGAGGTTGGAATATGTAAGCACAGATGTGATCAAAGACGCTCCTCACCCCTCTAGTTAGGCAGCGTCGAGGTTAATCTTCGGCCCTCTGATCAGTGTACAATGCACCGCAGTCACCTGTTTGCTGTTAAGGATGGGCGGTGGTCAGGCAGAGCTGACAGCGTCAAGCCCTCCCGCTCTGTAAAATGTGCCAATTCAGCCCGAGAAGCCACCACCCGTCACACACTGATGTGTTTCGACCCCATTAGTGGCATCAATAATGCACGCTTGGACATCCTTGAGACTCTCCGATGTCCATCCTTCCACACCATCAGCACTTGTAGGGGGAGTAGGGACGGGGCCGGGCCCTCTCGCCGTTGGTGTGCTTGTGCTCTTGTCTGATGCCTTTCCTCTCAGCGCAGACGGGGATGTTTTCTTTCTGCTCAAATCTATCTGACCCTCCCTCGTCTTGGGTTTCCATAAGACAAATTAGCTTTGGGGAACCTGCGTGACGGCTCTACATCTGTCTCTTAAAACGCTGCCGTAACTGTACGTAATTACCGCCACGCTTCAGTGGCCCAGATGGATTGGCGCCAGTTTAAAAACATGTGTTTAGGATATTTGCTTGGTCGTTATTAGGATGCTAAAAATGGGAAGCCATAACGTCTGGTGACAATCAAGTGTTATCCCTCATTAGCTGGTTCTGTTCTGGGGTCAGCGGGGTAACAGCTTCCTCTGCCACGGCTTCAGACAACTTGACAGTAGGGAACCGGATGTCCTTTTTCCTCACCTTCAGAACTGATCTGCCATCAATCAAAGGGGGATTCTTACACACACACACACTATTGACTGAGGAGGCTGCGGTTGTGCTCTCCTTCCCCATTTAAATCCCCATTGGCCCCCAGTAGGTCAGAGCACTCTCTAAATGCTCCATTGAGCAATGGGGGGGCCTCTGCCTTCTCTATTGCTCCAGCCCCACAGATCCCCAGTCAGTTTGCGTGCATCCCTGTTCGGACGCTAGACTACGGGAGGCAGCTCTGGTGTCTCCCATGACAGGCTGAGAGAAGTGGAAAGGACTAATTAATATTTTAGCTGTGCTGACGTCGGCCATGTCTAGACCTGGAAGTGGGGGGAGGCCGTGGGGGAGGGGAGGGTTACACGGACAGGAAATAGACAATGGGGAGGGGGAGATGTAAATAAAGATGCCCCCATATTTACCGTGATATAGAAAATGGATGCAGCAAAAGTTTCCGACGTTTGAATTATTAATATCTGCACTTTATTCAGTGATGGTGCTATCTGTGTATTAATAGCTTTGTTGCTCAGGTAAATGTCATTAATTTCTGACTCCATTTGAGATCGTCTCAGGCCCAATTTTAGAATGCATCAGGCACATTAATATTGTATCGTGGGATGTAAAATCTAAATCTGTGAGACTGTCAAAAACAGTCACGCAGCGGAAATTGACTCAACCCCACTGGGAACCTCAGTTTAATTGTTCAATCTTTATCAGCGGTGAATACCATTTCTGTATCCCCGGCTCAAGATAATTGTTCTCTGTCAGAGGCCCATTAGGCCTTTCAATATGGTTTAATTAGCATGATCAAATGAGTAAAGATGCCTTCATGTAACAGAATGCATGATGAATGAACTGGCCCTGCCCTTTGGTGTCTTGCGGCTCTCCCGGATCCTTCCAGTCCCCGATCAGCAATGAGTCACACTTGCCGTGTGGAGGAGCCATGCGTTTGATGCCTGGTGGATGCTGCAGAGGAGAGTGTGTGTTGCTGTTGTATGGTGAGGAAAGGGAGAAATGTGTTTGAAACAGGGCATGGGGTTTAGCCATTTAGTCCGTTAGATGTTTTTGGGATGTTGACCCAGGCATCTTGTTTGTTGAATAGTAATGTTTAAAAGAGTTTTAAGATAATATGATTATACAAGAAATAGTGTAAGGTACATTACTGAGGACAACGGTTCCTTGTTAAGTTAACTACAAGTATATGATGACTCAGCTTTTCCAGGCAAAGTCAAACTACAACCACTCTCAATTATGTCGCTATAATCTATTATTTGTGTTATTTACTGAATTTTTTTTACTTCTTTCACTACAGCCTACTCAATCACATTCCCCCCCCCAAAAAAAATTTCCCCCTTTTCACTGTCTACTGTAGCCTAACTATGAACTATTTTGTCATCTAATTCGGAAAACGTTCTATTTATTTTTTATTTCATTAAGCTGAGAAAAGATTCATTCTGTAAAACGAGCCGATGTGAGGGCGCGTGATGAGGCGCCTTGGCTAAGGCTGTCTGTGAACATTAGCAGCTTCCACTTCACAGGCAGCTACATGACTCTGGAAGACACATGGTTATTAGAGGGATATTTCATCATTCACCAGAGGGCATCCTCTGACCAAATGGCCAATTGGATCTAATGTAGGTCCTTCTCTGTATCATTCTCTTAGGAAACTACCGGAATCCCAGGAACTAGCTTACCTACCTGAACAGACATGTAAACAAATTGCCACAACAAGGTCCTCTAATGAGTCAGCAGGTAAGATAACACGCACAGGTTCTGACTCTGGTGGAAGTAAACTCGAGAATTCTGCTCATTCTCCTGAACTATACAGATAACAATGTGACCTATTCTTTGACTTTTTACTGAGCATTCTAACAAATAGTGTGTACCAATAGTTTAAAGGGCAAAGGAACATTGCAGGAAGAATGGAGAGTGAATGCTAAAACCAAGCTAAGATGTGGAGCACATGTTTGTTTGCAGTGAGCTCTTCCTCTCTGGGACAACTTGATGTTGGCAGCTCTCCCTTGCTGTTCTCTGGTAGAATCAGTGTTAATGGCTCACAGCTTAGGCAGAAATGCAACTAAGCACATTTGGATCCACTTACTACCATCAAACACAGAAATTCCTGCCTGTTTCTACATGAGCTACAAAACACTTTGTAAAGGCACAGCGAGCTCTGTGGTTAAAGCTATGATTCAAATGGACAACAACATTTAGCTTTAGCTACTTTTGACTATGGCTGGGCATTTGAACATCAGATTGAATTTCATTCACACTTATTTTATCCAATTCAAACCGATATACTGCATTTGTGTGTGTATGTGTGTATTTGTGTAATATGTCTGTGGTGTGTGTGTGTGTGTGTGTGTGTGTGTGTGTGTGTGTGTGTGTGTGTGTGTGTGTGTGTGATCAACTCACTGTCCAGGCACTGGCTACAGACAGTCTGGGAGGCTCCACACTTCCTCGTCACGCCCTCCCCTGGTGGACACTGCAGGCAGCACTCCCCATTGCTGGTGTACTGTCCCGAATCACAGGGCAGCAGCACGGCCCGCTCCGTCTTCGACGCCAACACCGACCCCACCTGGCACAGGGGGGACAGACATACAGCAGAGGGCACAGAGTCACACACACATAGCCCAGTGTTCAGACTGGGTCACACACAGATCATCCAAATCCGCTTGCGGAAAATTGCCACCAGGTGTGCAACCTGTTTCTTTCCAGACCGGTTCAGACCTTTATCGCAATTCATCATTAATCATAATGTCTGCGCTAGAGACACTCTTGATACTACAATGGGCTGAAAACTACCAGTGAGTCCCTCGAGAGCTGGCATTGTGACTTCCTGCACACTGGACTGATATTATTTCTATCCAGGGGAACAGGTAAACACGGCATAACTAAATTATAAATGTCTCCATAAAAAAACACTCAACCTCTGCTCTCCAACTCCCCAACATATATACACACACACACACACACACACACACACACACACTGTCCCACACACTCACACAAACGCCCGCAGTAAAGGTTTAAGAAAAATGAAAGCGCACATTCAGCGAGAGGTGTCTTCAAATCCTTTTTTAAGACTTAATAAAGGTCATCTGGACCTTCAGGGTTAGTATTGTGCTTCCTGTTTATGTTTATTGGTTGGCTTAGTACTGAATACCAAGTGCTGCTACTCCCGGATTTGTTTGGAATATGTGTTGTGTATTCATGTGGACATGTGAACATGTGGGCATGTGGATATGCATACGTACTATTTCTCTCTCCCAATCAGACACAGCATTTGCGTCAATGCAAAGTCACAAACAATCTACTTCTCATTTCTCATTTCTGTCTTCTTGTTACCCTTTCACCTTCAGCAATCTTTTTCTCTGGCTCGCTGTGCTTCACAGACTCGTCCTAACACAACTGCCAAGCAGCTTTTTCTGGCAAAGGAACAGAGAGGTGTGTTTGCAGCCAGGAATAAAGCACATTTAAGTAGGGAAACAGTCATGTGAACCATTATAAGAAGCATTAGCTTAAACCACTTGAATGTTTGAAGTCACTTTTCTTTCATGGGGAAAGAAAGTCTTGTCTGTTTTCTTTTGTCCATGCGCCATCTCTCTCTCTTTTGCCCAGTCCCTGCACTCTCTCCCTTTCCTCCTTTCAACCCGACTTTCATTCAGTAACAGATGCCCTGGCAGCACACTATCCCACTCCCCCTATTTCTCTGCCCCCTCCTCTCTCTTTATTTCCCTCATATTTGAACTCCTCCGTCTCCATCTTTCCTAGCCCCCGCCCCCAGAAGCGTCCTCTATATATCCCACGATCTGAGAGCCCCTTGTCATGTTAAGACTCCTTCTTCTTAAGGATTGTCCAGCCCACAGTCAAACCACACATCAACACCCTGCCTTCTCCACCCTCAAATCTATATGCAAACAATCATCCCAAACCATGGTTTGTACTTAAACTGGACTGTAGGTCAAAGTTATGAGTTTGTAAAAAATAGTTTGGAATGCAGCCCATGCCCTAAATAAGCCTGGATTTCAGTGAGTTGTGTCTGGTAAATCGGCTGACAATTATCTGTCTACTTTAGATGATTGGCAAACTCTCCTTCATTTAACCTCTTATGATGTTCAGGGTAAAAAAAAGAAATTGTAGCACAGTGAATGACAGACTAAGGCGCGTGTGCTTGCGCGCGCACACACACACACACACACAAGCGGTACACACACTCAGCCACGTACACCAAGTCACTGAACCATGACATGTTCAGTTTTTACTTTCCCCTGTTTCATAGTCAATAACAACATTTATTGCTGAAATTCAATTGTACAAAAGTACCCCCTGCCTCACCATGCCAGAACCCAGCTGTCACAACATGCTGCCTCCCAGCCCAGGTAAAGCTGTTCATATGATGATGGCGAAAGGCAACCTTTACAATACCAGCTGTTAGGACAAACTAATTGGTGAATAACTCAATGTATCTATCCTCATCATTATTATTATTATCATCATCACAATAATGATGATTTTGGCCAAGTCTGTTTTACAAAAGATATTTCAATCTCAATGGCAATACCTGGTTAAATAAAGGTTAACAATAATCCCAAACAACAAACTTTTTTGTTGTTGCGCTAAACAGGTATATCTCTAGCAAGGCATTGGAGGCACCTGTCATTTCATTCGCCAGTGTCTTTTCAGTGTGCTCCTCTAAACCGTTTTGTAGCGATCACCTGCCTAATATATTTGATGAAAATAAGCACGCATGTTTCTGGGTTCACGCTCACCGAAGATGAGTGGTACTATCCGTGACTAATTGCCATCCACCACTTAGAGCAGTTAGGCGGGACAGTACTGCAGGGATTCCAGCGCTTCAAAATAACTCAAACATGCGAACATATAATCAACTGTTTAGCAAAGTCTACAAATAGGGATATTTAGATACGATTAATTAAGATTTTACTTACCACTCCACACAACAACATCAGAGATAAGGAACACATCATGCGTCAGTTTCCTAGTGGCATAAACAAAAAGGCACTTTTATATGAATGATTCCGAGTTGAGTATAAAAACTGATGCGTTCATATTCATTCCAGAGTCAATATTTTATAAGTGAGTCATCGTTCTCCATTCTTTAAAATTGCTACTCTTAAACGATTAGGACCTTTGGAGTGAGATGCGTTGCTTTAGCAGGTCAATGGTGCGTGCCTACCGCGTCCCTGCGCAGACTAAACTGTAGTGTACTAAGCGCTATCCAGCAGTGCACTGCAGAGGCGAGAGTCGTGCGTGAACTGAAGAGGGGCACGTCCACTCTCCGGAACCCCCCGGTGACTTCTGCAGCACTCTCCAGACCCCCCTCCTCACTGCTAATATAACCTCTGCTTATTATTCTGCTGACAGACAATTTCTTTGATAATTAACTTTTGTCACAACCTATGTTTGAATGTGAAAGTTAGGGTCATATGTAATCTTCCTTGATAAAGAATCAGTCCAAAAGACAGCTGATTGCATTTTTATTCCAAGCATGAGTTATGCATAGGACCATGATGCTTGCCGACTTGCAGGACCACGAGTTATATCGTCTGTGGTAAAGGGTAAAGACCTGCCACAAGAGGGCGACTGAAGTAACCTCTAGTTCAGAATTGCATTGGATGATCTGCTAATATGAGTGATGGGGCTATTGTTCACGAACATTATGATCGTTCGAAAAGTCAAGCGCACTTTCCCGATTTATATTTGGCATTGATATTGACCTTGGTATAGATTGTTCTGTCTCAAAGTTTCACATATTCGAATGTTTATGTCCAATGTATTCAAACTGTCATAGCTTATATTATTGTGCCATACATATTAAGAGACTGACTTAAATCTTTCTTTCGAGATAACTTGGACCAGCCTTAAACTCTGGAACAGGTTGCATATTGCAATCTTTCAATCAATGCATATCACATGAAGCATTACAGATGGTTTTTAGTACGGGATCCGTGACCAATGTAGGTACTCTAGATTTGGTGAGAAACACTCAAACACCACTAATGCACATCTAAGTACTGCCTTTGTATTTAACGCTCATTGAGATATTTTCCATTTAAGCTGGTGTTGATGGATATTGATCCGGGATAATATGGCCACGCTGATGATGTCACCAAAGTTAAAACGTGGTGACCTGGACCATCTCTGACAATAACCCGTGACCCAGTGTTGGGGCTGCCTCTTCATGGCCTACCCTGAGCTGAAGAGGTGGGCTAGAGGCGGATGTCCCCCGTCTCAGGCAGGGTGATTTGGTTACACTGTTGAGATTAGACTATCGACCCCTGGACACATCAATGATCCCACTTCCTACATCCTCCCTTGAGACCACCTCTACCTCCACACAACTCAAACTGACCCCCTTATCTCGTGGACCCCTAGTGTTCAATTGGTGGATCAAATTTATGATTTGTCATATTTCCATCTATATTGATCATGGCCATTTTTGTATTCATGTTCAATCGACGACTATACATAGTGGCCTGTCCATGATCACAAAATACGTCATGATATTTGATAAATTGGAATTGCCACTGGTGATAATGGACACAGAGATAATGGAATGTCTCTATGAATTTATCAACAGCGGTGTAGTACAACTCGTTGAAGAAATGTATACCTCCATCAGACCAGAAATAGAATGGGGTCACTGCCTTGTGGCCGGCATTATAGATGTTCACCATAGCCGCCCTGCTGACTCAAATTGACAGAGTATTATTCTCTCCACACATATCACTTTCCTGTCCTTATGATTGGTCAGCAAAAGCCAATGTCATCTTTGCAAGGTCACTTATAATATACTGTAATAATGACGATTCAGTCAGGCTGAACGCTGTAAAACTCCCTCTACAGCCGACTACTGGCAGGTGGAGAGTAGTCAGAATTAAGGGCGGGGAAAGGTTAATGAACATCCCCGCTTGCTATTGGTGTAGGCCCACATTCTACGAAGCATACTGGCCCCAGACACTGGCATACAGTCAGGTGGGACTCACCCAACGTGACGAACACGATTTGGTCTGAGATCTTACCGAACTGGTCTTGACCTCTTCTTCCGCCTCTTTGAATGGCATGCAGATGTTGTGCTCCTTAAACACAGGCCTGCCAGAGTTCGACAAGCGGTTCCTAGATGGCTGTAGTTTGAGGCCAGCATGTCCTGGTTGTGGGATTACAGGATAGAGATCACAGCCCTGTTGTGGTGACAGGTGGTTGATCTAAGGGTTGGAGCTTCCCATTGTATAAGGCCATGGCCCAGCATGCGTTTCTGCCTAGGTATGGATGGATAGTGTGTGTGTGTGTGTGTGTGTGTGTGTGTGTGTGTGTGTGTGTTGAGGGGGGGGGGGGGGGGTGAGTTGGTGTGTTGCATTTGTGGGTGGGAGGGAGCATTGCGCTAAAAGAGTGGTCACCATATGTATGTGTGCTGGCTGCCAAGTCCGAAGCGGAGCATCACCTGCGAACGGTTACGCAAACTCTGACGTCTAAAAGACAAGAAATATGGTTCCCTTAGATAAAAGAAAATAGATTGCATACCTCCCAAAAATCGTTTCTGAAAGTAGACCAAAGACTATGCATGTTGAAATGCAATGGAAGGGAGCTTAGCGAAAGCTTCAGGGGAGCCTGCTCTCTTTCTCTGAGTAGTCATGTTTATGGTTCATATCACATGTCGGAGGATCAAAGGGAGGAATATAAATGGATTCAGAAGTAAACCGTCCATTCCATCAAAACGTTTCAAACCCCCTCGGACACCATCGTTATGGGAACCAACGAGCATTACTTTAATAGTTTCAGCTGAACTTCTTTCTGAGAAAGTTTACAGCCACTAAACAGCTGCATTCATCCAGAAACAAATATTTTATTTGTGTGTGTGTGTGTGTGTTGGTGAGCAGCGGGGGGGATTTTTTTACAGTCAGGCTGTGCATGCTTATATTAAAAGAAAAAATCTTTCATATGAAGGTTAATGAACTATTGTGACAGCGGCCATTTTTTTGCAGAGGTTTTTAGGAAACCTGAAAGCTTCTGTTTGCTCCATCAGTCGTAAAACTCTGCTAAGTGGATTAGTTATGCTTTAATTAGCTCCCTTGAAAATACGGGGATTGATTGATGATTTCTGGTCTGAAAGTCAAAACTCACGGATCATTCTTAATTACACAATCCCCCCCCCACCCCTTTCTGTTGGTGATCACTTTTTGTTGGTCTGTGTGTGTGTGTGTGTGTGTGTGTGTGTGTGTGTGTGTGTGTGTGTGTGTGTGTGTGTGTGTGTGTGTGTGTGTGTGTGTGTGTGTGTGTGTGTGTGTGTGTGTGTGTGTGTGTACGCGCGCGCATGTGTGTTTGTGTTCGTGCGTGCGTGCGTTTATGTTTGTATGCCTGTGCGTGTGTCTGTGAGAGTTTAAAATAAAGTGACAGAGAGACACTGTCCCCTGCGAGCGCTGTGCTCGATTAAATCATGTTTACTAGGCTTTTTACGGTGCCACATTCCTCTGACTGACAGGGGCAATGAATTCAAAAGGCAGACCTGCGTGAAATCAAAGAAAAGCCACAAGCTTATAGGTTTCATTACCATGACTCCCTCTTATCCCCTTGTATTAGTTTCTTCTAACTGTAAAGTCCGGCTGCATCTCCCTGCTCACGCTGTACTTGCACATCTGTGAAACCGGTAGTGGAAGACGTCGACTGTGACCATGACTGTGATGACCATGACCCTGCGGTTCCTCCACCCCCCATGAGACCGTGGGGACCGTAGGGCCCGTGAGGGAGAGCCCAAGCAGTGGAGTTATGGTTCCTCCCTCTGTCTGGTGCAGTATGGACAGGGGAGCTGTAAAGCATTCCCAGTCCCGCTACCTTCTCCACGCCACCTGGGATGGTTCACTGTGTTCACCATGACCCGAGCCCCGTGTCCGGAAAACCATCTCGCCAATCCAGCACTGTCCAAATAAATATACAGACTTAGTACACACAGGCATTCGCACAGACACATGTACACACGGTTCAAACAGTGTTACCAATCTTGGTTTACCCCTCCCCCCTCTCAAGCTCCCCTGCTGTCACTTGGAGAGCGCAGCAGCCCAAACCCAAACCGTGTCAGCCACCAGGGCTGTGGCCCGGAGGTAATGGCTGTAAAACACATGACCCACTGGACCAGATAACTCCAATACAGGCCACCCAGCAAATACCAGCGGTGGTAAGACATTTGTTATTTATTTCCACTGGTGATATTAAACAAATGTACTTGATCAGTAGCTGGCCTCTTGCTGAAAGCCAAATTGAGGAGACGGTGGGAGACACGGACATGGGTCCACTACGTGCCAGAAGGTTTCAAGTGTGTTGCCATGGGGTGCGTTTGAGTGAGGTTGTGCCCTCTACTTTCTAGATCAGCTTCAGACATACTGCCTGTTCCCTAACTGAGCACCTGGGGCTCCATCGTGTCCCAGCTTAAAAAGTCTTCTCTTGGAGCTGGTCATCTTACAACCACTACATCTGTTCAGAATTTATTCGTTAACAAAACATTTACAGTTGGGAGGTGCACGTACAATGTTACAGATTTAACAGACTTTGTCCAGTAATTAATTCAATATTTCCTGGGGTTTTCTTCCAACAGAATCAATATTTTCTTTTCTAAGAAGTCCTCAAGTTTTGTCAAGGAACAATTTAGACTACAAAGGAAGAACAACATTCATTAAAAAATTTGTTGCATCAGCCAAATTATCATCCCCCAAAAGGTTTGCCCTGACACAGCAGACCGATTCTCCCTTTCATATTCCCCACCCGTGCATTTTAATCAGGAACAATCTAGGCAGTCCCACTGACGACTCATCATGACGACTGGTCATAAATCAGCCGGAGGAACAGAGGAGTGCGGGTCGCTGTAGACTTCCTGCTGATCTCCCCACCTCTCTTAATTGCACTGGTTGAGTTACTAGCTGTAATCAGCCAAATGGATCGTCTTCCCTGGGTGAATATTAATGGGCCATAAGGGAGGAGACCTTGAAACCTCTACGTGGGGCTTCTGCGTGGGGTGGAGCAATTCTCTGTGGACAGCAATACGTTGATGGAATAAAAAAATCTCAAACTGTGGATGCTATGTTTCTCATTTGTACAAGTAGTGGTAGGCCTGTTGTGAGGATCAGAGTGCAATGCTTCTACACCACCGACTTGTTATTTACAATCAAATTAAAGTACATTCATCTTGAACGTCTGTTTGCATGAGACTGACTAGCATAGTTTCTTGAGATGCTCAGGCAGGGACCAAATTAGGTATTAAAGTCAGACAAGGATTGCCTGGGACTGAGGCCAGAAGACCATCACTTAAAGGCCTTTCATTCTGCGTGTGTCTCCACACCTCAGTGGCTGGGAGAAGCAGAGGACAAGTAGATAGCAGAGGTGAGGAAGGAAAAAGAGGCAGGGACAGGGCAGAAGCGATAGAGGGGATTAGCGGGAGAAAAGAGTGAAGGGAGGACAAAAGGAGAAGTGACTTAAAGAGAAACGTTGAGTCAGACCTCCTCGGAGATGAGTATTGACAGCAGGCCACACATGGGGAGGGAGGGAGGTATGCGATTGGTTGGTTCGATGGTTTTGAATAGGATCGGAGTTAACCTAATCCGCTGTATCTCTCTGCCGCCCAGCACCCTTCCCTTCTAGGGAGATCCCATCTCCAGGTTCTTATCCCAGCTCCTGACGTCCTCAACCAGCTCAAAACGATTGAATCCCTCTGACTGAGGAATACTTTGATTTGCAAGCATAGTCTAAGTGTATTTCGTGCATTGTTTTAAATATGCCACAACTGATTAGATTAGAGTCGAGACATAGAAGGGTTTTTGTCTTGTGAGTTCTTGTTTGTGGAAGGCAGTTCCAAGTTGTTGTCATGCCTCATTGGCAGTGATAAAGTCCCTAACCCTGTGTGGGCCGTTCATGGCCAGTCAACCAGCACATGTAGCAGACTCTTAATGTCCTGGAAATCTTCAACAAGCAAACATACAGTAAATCTTTTTTCTCTCTCTCTCTCTCTCTCTCTCTCTCTCTCTCTCTCTCTCTCTCTCTCTCTCTCTCTCTCTCTCTCTCTGTGTCTGTGTGTGTGTGTGTGTGTGTGTGTGTGTGTGTGTGTGTGTGTGTGTGTGTGTGTGTGTGTGTGTGTGTGTGTCTGTGTGTGTGTATGTTTGCAAGTGATGTACGCACGTATGCTCAAGTGAAAAGATGAGTTACTCAAGAAAGTAAAAGATGTTTTCAACTCAATAGGTTCCTTGTTCATCCACCAGCCTTGCTCTTTGGTGTTCGTATTTCCATTATCTTCCTGTCAGTAACCGCTGCTGTAAACCTCAGCACACCAAACCTCCATACTGACTGGCACTTTGCATCCCTCTATGTTGTTTTTCATTGCAACCTCAAAGCACAGGCTTCTCTGTGAAACCATGGCTGCCTAACATTGCTCTAAAATTCAAAAGGGACCTGTCAGCTTCTGCACAATTTAATTATATTGTAACTTTGATAGAGCAATCTGAGGAGAAAAGTGGGCACAAAATGTGCGGTAGGACATTCTCAAACGATCTTCAGACATTTAAGTTATCGAAAAATACATCTAGGTGTTGACCTTTGTAGCAAGATATTTTAGCACTGATCTCAGTGTTCTTCCACAGAAGTTATACATTCACATAATGTCTTGAGTAAGCTTTACATTTTTATTGTTGCTGGTGCTAACAGGCTTAATGATTTAGCAGGTGATATTTTCTAAGAAACAGATGGATGTTTACAATGGACCGGAATTTAGTTAAGACAGCTGCCCAATTATTTTACATAATCGTTTCCTGAACTTTGCCCCTTAAAGGTTTTCCCTAAAATAGCCTGCATTTGGGGCACAGCCAGAGACAGAGGTTGTCAAGGGGAAAGGGAGACTGAGAAAAAGATATAAGGCCTGCCTCCAGTCCCGACCAGGTGCCAGCCAAGCACACCTGATTTATCTCCAACACCCAGCACTCCCCCCCTCCTCTCTGGTGTTTTGGACCAGTTAAATTGCCCCCATAGGCACAGTGGTTTTGGCATAATAGGGGCCATGAAGAGGCTAAAAGCTTCTACATTACTACCTTGTGTCGACTTGACTGGCAGCAGTTGAAATTGACCATTGGCGGCATTAATATATAAGCTGCCAGGATCAGGCCCTGACCACAAGCAATCTCTATTTCCTCATCAAAATCAATCATAACAAACAGACATGCCCACATCACAAAGGGCCCCTGTTGTTGTTCAGGGCAAACATTGATCGAATAAAAGTTAGATTTTCTCAGCGGTTGTGTAATAAAGCTAAATACAAAGTGATTCCTGGACGTAATGACTCATTTGGTATAATTGCCTCACTGTACGATGCACTCTAATCGTAGCACAATAATGTAAACCTTAATAAACCAGACTGCAATGGCTGCTGTGAAACGGTGGAGCAAAATCCCTCTCCGGTCGCTAAGGGCCTCATTTACCATAAGCCTGAAAAGTTATTTTTCTGAAGGCCACCGTATCACGGCAGACTCACATCATCCCATGTGAAGGTCATGATATTGGACCATGGAGGGGAAATGAAGGATGGCAGACTCTGTTTCTCAGCCATTCTAACCCCCCCCCCCCCCCCTTTTTTTTCTCCTTCTTCCCTCCCCCGTCCCATCCTCTCCCTGAGTCCACCTGGTAAAATAGCAGGCAGGGAAACATGATCCTGTGTTGCGAGTGGGGGTCGTCCTGGTCGCTGCGCAGGCCCGCTAATGGAGATGGATGTGGGCGCAGAATTGTCTCCTGAGCGGCTGCCGTGAGAGAGAGAGAGAGATCCATTTCTCTCCGGCTTCTCCCTGCGCCGCGGCGCGCCTTTAATGAGCAGGGAGGGCCGTGCCTCACCACTGTGAGCCGAGAGAGGGAGAGACAGCGACGAGGCCGCAGACACAAGTATAGGAGGAGAAATGAAGACAGAGGAACTGAAGGGAAATGGCAAGAGAACGATGAGGGGAGAGAGAACCGAGCGGAGGAGTGACATGTTGACGCAAAAGGAAGATAAAAGATAAGGCCGGAGAGACAGAGAGAGACAGAGAGGCATAATGATATTCAAAGAGGAAATGATAGAGAAGGGAAGACAGAAATAAAGACTGGCAGAGTCTGTAGTGGACTATGATTGCCAACAAAGCACCCCTCTCCCAGGCACACAAAGTCAGCTCTCGCTCTTTCTCCCTGACAGGTGCAATCTCGCCTGTCTTTTATCACCCTTTATAACTTTTATACAATAGAAAGAAGAAACATTTAAAAATAAAGTGCACTACTTGGTTTTCAGACAGAGTTGCCCATTTTGTGATAAAGCATTTCAAGTTTGGTTGAATTGTAAAAAGAAAAGAAAAAAACACAAAAAACACAATGAGATTTGTATAGCAAATTACAATATTAAACTTGAGGAAACCAGAGCAACCAATGCCTGTCAAAGCAAATTTCCAAATGGTCTTACTGGTGATAATATAATGATGATATCTTTTATTATTATTATTATTATTATTATTATTATTATTATTATTATTATTATTATTATTATTAATAATAATAATAATAATAATAATAATAAAATATTATAAGTGAAATATGGTCAATATACTAGATATGGTCAACTTTAAAGGTATCTTGTGTTGGCTTCCTCTGTGCATGCATAGATAGCTTGACCTTTACTGCGGCAGAGTGACCTTCAGGCTGCCAGCCAGAAACCTATTGGCTTCTCTAGCCTACAATGTGTGAGTGTGCGTGCGTGCGTTTGTTTGTATGTGTGTATTGAGGCTGTGCCATATTGAGGCTTTTAAGCGCGCTCTCAAACACATCGACCTAGGAACTCAAGTTGCCCAATCTGCGTGTCTGGTATTTACTGTCAATCATTGCAGAATTCATGTCATTACATAACAAAAATCAACTCCATGTGCACAGCAAACTGCAAAACATTGTAAATTAAATTACTGACATTTGGATCAATGGACCATCATCATCAGAGTTACTACAAAGTCTTTCACTACAATTATTGTCGTTGCAATCCCGGTGTATCTCTCGTTTTCTCCATTCCTCAGTCTTTTTTGCTTCTCGCTCGCGTCACACACGCAATCTTTTCTCATGCCTCTTGACATATACTCCTGTGTTTCATAAACTGAATAATTTGACAGTGAGACAATACAACACAATAAACTTGTTAGCAGTGAGGTAAAAATCAATCCAATTCCCTTTGTTTTTCTCATGCAATCTCACTCTTACATTCTCCCTATCAATTATGATTCATGGCTTTCCCTTGCGACCGTATTTCTTCAGTCCACGTTGTGTGGAAACATGACTAACCACATTGCAGCCTGACTTACCTACACACACAGTAAGGTAGGCCGAGCCCTTTGCTGCCTCTACTACTTCCTGTTTCTTGCATTGCTACCAAGGTCCCATGCCCTACAGATTATTTTCACAATATTTACTTTCCCTGTACTTTAACTTCCCTGTAATCTTCCAAAGGAAACACAAATAAAGTTGACGTACAGAATGGAATGAGGATTGTTTTGGGGCATTACCATTTACACAGTACCATGTAGTCAAAAGCACATTGTATTGTATCATCATAATTATTATACCAAAAAAAAATGACAATTACAAGACTGATTTAATTTAACATGCAGGAACTCAGGTCTTATTTTATCAGCCAAGTAAAGAGCTCCCCCTTGTGGTAATTTCTTCCATACTTAAAATCCATACAGTAATATTGGCCTATTTACGACCAACCAAAGTCAGGAAAGCCAATCCGAATCAAAGTAATGTTTGAATTAAATTATAAATTACTATAAAGTATAAATCAAAGTCAAAAGTAAACCATGTAAACACAACTCTGGCAGATTCTTGCAGCCTACCCACTGCTTTCGCTTGCATCTGTTTCCTCAGTACCAGTCTGTACTGAGGGTGCCCTCGCTCCTTTGCTTTGCTCCCTGTATTCCTGTATGATCGTCCAGCTCTGCTCCACACTCTGCTTGAGGTCCACTATGTCTTGCTGCAGCTCCTCCAGGAGGTCCAGCTTGGAGAGCTTCTTATCGATGGAGGACAGCACCTCTCGGCCGTGCTCTTCATCCTCGTCCCGCTCTGGCGTGTCGTTGGTAGGGCAGTCGCGCTGCTCAGCCATCACAGACTCCATGGTGTCCTTCCACACCATCTCGAAATAGGAGTCGATAAAGGATTCCAGTTCCTCAACGCTGCTGTCTCCCCACTGGTCAATCAGGGCCTGTAGGCCTCCTGATTTGATCAGCTTCTTCAGGGTTCTCTCTCTAAGTCTGGGGTGACTGAGAGAATGGATGCCCACAACTTCCTCCTTTTTCTCCAGCATCTTGGCACTTTTCTCCTGGGTCGTATTCTCCTGATGTACTGGTGCGACCAAGATCACTGCTTTGTGTTCTGCTTTGTATAAATTTGCATGGCTTTTACCATTAGGTACGGTAAGGTGGTCTTCAAATCTAGATACCAACCAGTCAGGGACGTTTACCACCAGGGTTTTTCTGCCTCCCACAGACCACCTTTGCTCCTGGTAACCGTGGGGCAGAGAGGCCAAGCCGGACAGGAAGGTGAGACCCGATGTTGTCGTACAACTCAGCTCTCCAGGCAGGACTGCAACCTGGCCACAAACATCCCGGTTTAGTGAATGGTCAGGAAAAAGACCATCTCTCGAACTGGCCGCTTCAAACACTGGAGAGGAGTAAAAAATTAATACAAAGGTTTTGATGAAAGATTTGGTACTATTTGACAAAATCAGGCATACGTTTTTTTAATCCATTTTAATGTTGTCCGCAACAAAACTAAAACGCATGAATCATGCTCACCATCAGAGGAGGAACCGTTTGTGTCGGCCGACCACACATATAAGTCCTCTACATGCTTTGCCGCTCCACCAACGTGCAGCTCCGGCACAGCGGGGACGTCCTTCCACCTCGGAGCTCCTTTATGTAGCATCTCCAGCCTCTCCCCAACCAGCATCTCCTCTATCAGCTCCACCAGCTCCCTGACCTGAGCCCCACCACCCCAGTCCTTATTGTCCAGGACATGGTATCTGTTCCCACACCTCTCAACAAGCCTCCGCAGCGACTCTCCCTCGCTCTCAATGCGCTGCTCAATACTGGTGTCGCCCAGCCAGTCGCCGAAGGTGAAGAGGACGACGGCTCTGTTCCACCCCCTCTCCCCAAAGTGCTCCATGCGTTTCTGGGTAGCTTCCCAGAGTGAGAGGGGAAAGGAAGAGCTGACATTGACCAGCAGAAGGAGGGCAGTGTGGGCTGTAGGAGGGTAAGGGTCTGCTGACAGCCAGCCTGGGGTGTCCAGCACTGTCACAGTGCTCCCTCTGACTGTGCCGTGGCCTTCGACACAACCAGTGGTCTGACTGCCAACATCAAACAGCTTTCTGCCCAAGATGGTGTTACCAGTGGAACTCTTGCCTGTGTTCTTGCTCCCCAGCAGAATCACTCTCACATGGGACGGAGAGTTGAGCTTGTCTGTCAGCGACAAAGGGACATTGGACGTATTTTAGCTATGTGATTGTAACACAAATACCTACTATTTTTGTTTTTGAAATTCTAGAACAATACTCACTTTACAACTTTATTATAATAATAAAAAAATGCACGTGACATAAACACAGACATTATTTAATTTCAAATAGACATTAAAGTCACCTAAAAGGGATCTCGTCACTTCTTTTTGTGCCTGCTTCCTCGCCAGTCTCTCTCTTCCCTTTTCTTCCTCTGTCCCAATCCTCTCTTGCAACTTATGCAAAACATCGCCCTCCATTTCATAACGACGACCACAGTTGCCAGCGACCATTTCTTCAATTTTTTCCATCAGCCGGCTGACCTGAAATCCATCTCCTGTGCTCTTGTTGTTAAGCACATGATACCTGTTGCCACACTTCTCAACAAGCCACCGGAGGGCCTCCCCTTCACTCTCAATATACTGCTCAATGGTCGTGTCCCCCAGCCAGTCCCCAAAGCTAAACAGCACTATGGCATGTGTCCAGACTGTCTCGCTGAGGAGTTCGAGGTGTTCTTGCACAGCTCTCCTATAAGTCTCTGTAAAAGCCCTGTCAACGCGGATAACCAGCAGGACGGCATGGGGCCCAGGACAACACAGAGACGAACTACGCAATATCTCCCGTTGGTCAAAAACTGGGCTTTCATCAGCAAAATAGTTCATCCACCAGCCCGGGGTGTCGACCACACTGATGTGTCTTCCAGAAACAGTACTTGACGCAGTGATGCACCTGGCAGTTCTACTCCGGACCTCCAGACTTCCTCTGCCCTGGATTGTGTTTCCTGATGAGCTCTTCCCAGATCCCCTGGCTCCAAGGAGAACCACACGGATTTCAGACAGATGACCTACCTCCTCTGCGGAAATACAGAATACAAAAATCACTAAACTCTTTGGCGGAAATCATCAAATAAAGCCCAGTTCAAAACAAGCTTACCCTGGAGTAGAGATTTCTGTTTCTTCATCGTCATTAACCTCTGCTGTGCCCTTTCCTCAATTGTTCTCTTCTCCTCAGCAATGTCTTGTAGAATCCCTTTTTCCATTTCAAAGTGCCTGCCTCTATTTTCCGTCACAAGCTCCTGGATCTTTGCCAGTAGATCAGTGACCTGAGTTCCCGCAGGTTTGCCATTGAAAGCAATGATATGGCACCTCTGGCAGCATCTCTCACTGAGCCACTGGAGGGCCGGCCCGCCTTTGCCTACATGCTGCTCTGCAGTTGTGTGCTGTGGCCAGACACTGCAGGTAAACACAACAAGGCAATGGCTCCACACCTTCTCGGTGAAAAGGGTCAAGTGTTCGTCCAGAGCCTTCCGACGCTTCTCTGAAAACTCAGAGCTCGTCTTGACGACAATTAAGAAAACATGTGGCCCTGAGGGGCACAGGGAGACACTGTGAACTATTTCCCGCTTGACCATCTGCGGGGTATACTGAGCGCTGAAGTCACACCACCAGCCAGGTGTGTCCACCACAGCGATCCATCTCCCGGCAACCTCCCCCAGCCTCCTGGAACATGTGATCCTCTCCCTGGTGACAAACTCCTCTTTATTTAGGAGGATGTTCCCTACGGCACTCTTGCCACAGCTCCTCCCTCCAAGAAGGACAATATTCAGGTCTGACGTGCAGAAATGTTTCACTGTCAGAAACATAAACGAGCAAATAAAGTGGAACAAAAACAAATAAAGTTTGAATGTAACATTTGTTAGTTAAAATTGTCTGAAATTAAGCCCTGATACAAATGGGCTGCCTTTCTCCCTTATTGATTAACAGGGGGAACACCTCAACAATTGCTTTGACAAAGTTAGCAGCAAACTTGTACCACAGCATGAAGAAAAAAATAACTCACAAGACACCCAACAGTTGTACACCTGCAATAATAGATATGTTTGGAAAACCTATTCTCTACTCACATATCTCTCTACAAATTAACTGGCATCTGCTTTTGTGGGTTAAAAATAAATCCATAACAACAGTTAGCTAAACAGCCTACATGTTATAAACTGTGTATAATTTAACTAGTAAAACAACTTACTTCTAGATACATCACAGGTTGCCATTTCACATAATAAAGCCTCCTTATTCTAACAATTCCATCAAAACTAGGGGCATTGTCACTCCGACAAGTTCTCTTAAATACAGTACAGTATGTTTCCGAGAGATTAGGATAGGGCTAACCGAAGGGTTGTCCAGCATGCATAAATCAGAGTTCATGAGTCTAAAGGTTGTCTTTAAAGAGTAATCATGTGAATCACACTCGCGCTATCTTCTGGCAGCACGAGCCACCCCTTTAAAACTACCTGGCATGCTGTGGAACATGAACAATTTGATTTGATTTTTTTCCTACATAATTTAAGAGAGCATGATTTATTAAAAACAAAAAATAGATGGGATATTCCTATGGTAACATAAATGAATTCACTGACAAATAAATGATTCAGATCATGTCATACTAACTAAACTAAATCATATTTCGTCAAAAATTAACGCAACAATACGACGCAATCGAGTTGGTTTTGGTCTTTAGTTCCTGTTTTACGCTCCGCCTTCTTTAAATTAGCAGTAGCACTATCAGCTAGTGAGTGATACGTCAACAACACATAACAGCGCAAGGAGCAGGTGTTATGAAAACGGGTTTGGTTGCTAACTAGCTAGCTAATACCTCAAAAGCAATGGGTGTACAAGTCAAAGTAGAATACTGGTAACGTTATACATTTTTACAGATAATGAATGAATGAATGGTTTGCTATGCTGCTGTGCTTCCACGTTACTTTAGCCTGCTTGCTTGGCTGATCGTTAAGATAACTCAGTAATGTTGACCTTAGCTCAGCTGTGACGTTAGCTAGCTACGTCGTAACAAGGCGTTCCGAAAGCTAGAAATCTGTGTACTGTTTACCTTACAAGTTCATTACACCTACAACAACGCTAATCATTTTTAAATGTGTTGTATTGCTCTTTAGTGGCGGGTGAGGGTACGAACCCCGCTATCAAGAGCTCGCGCGGGTGGTCACCGCAGAGTTCACTGAAGCGGAGGTGTCAGGCTTTGTTGGAAGGCAGGGTAAGTTTGGTGTAACGTTATCTACGTTACATTTACTTTGTAGTCCTAAATAATGTATTTGTATCGCATATGATCTAATATGCTGTTGGTGTCCGTACATTTACTCAGGCAGTTTTGAGATTGAAATCGATGGGCAACTGGTCTTCTCCAAGCTTGAGACGAGTGGCTTCCCATATGAGGATGATGTAAGTGTAGCTTGTGTTCGGAGTCAGGATTCTGTAGCAAGGCGGCCCAATTTCGATGGGGAGGTCTATGTCAGAGAGAACGTTACATGTAGTTAATCATTGCTTTGCTTGTGCTTGCTGCTTCTGTAGATCATGGATGCCATCCAAAAAGCCCATGATGGAAAACCCGTGGAGAAGATCACCAAAAGCCGACCGCCTTGTGTTATCCTGTAGAACTTCCCTTCCTGTACCTTTTCCAACCTAGCCCTCAGTGTGCAGCAGCATCAAGACAGGCCAGTGGGACCAGATCATTGCCTTGTAGTTGGGAATGTAAGGAACACCACTCAGCCAAACCACCATTAAGTTAGAACAGACGCCACTGTAGCTACTATGTAGATGTACAGAGACCTGTCTTATGGCTCTGCTGTGCCTTTTCTCTCTCCCCTCTCTAATCCCATTTAAGTGGTCCACTACGTCAATGATTACTGTAGCCTAAAAGTTTAAAGGTTATGGTATGATGAGCCCAGTACTGGAAACACTTTGTTGTGAAGGGGATAGAGACAGGAAGAAAGATCCTTAGGGTTTTACAACAGATGGGTGGGAATGTTCCCCTTTTTATATTTTGTAAGCCTAATTGCCTGGCAGACAGAAACTGCCTGATTTTTTGAATTCCTTTTCCCCCAGCTTCTAATTGTTTTGGCATTAAAAATATCAATGAATGCTAAATAAACTGTATCAGGATCTTATGATACTCTGTCATCAATGTTAAAGGGAGTATTTTAACCAAACTGCAAAGGGTTATTGAGCCTTGGATATTGGCTCTGTTTTTCACAATGCTAACTTGTACAACCCAACGTTATTTTTTCTCAATCTTAGCTGTTTTATTTTTGTACTTCTTTAAGTTGAAATAACCTATCCTAATTAGTCTGTCTTTAATTTATACTGCGTGTTTGTTACTTGTAACAAGTTAGTATTTTTCTTTAGGACAACTGGTATACATGAGTCAAATGTACTGTTACTGAAGCTCCTGTAAGAATAGCTGAAAGGCTACTGATCAGGCTTCTAGATGCATCATTATGAGTGGTTCTGAGGACCAGTGCCCACTGGTCCCTCAGCGCACACTAATAAAGCATTCTCTATATACGCACATATTCTCTATATTAATTTAATAAAGCATTCAGCATTGTCTGCTCAAGATTGCAATCTTTAAATAAAGTAATTTCTCATTTAAGTAACACTTAGTTGTGTATTTTTTATTAATAGTACTATTATTATCACAGAGACTGAAGAGTGCAAATAGCTTTATTTGATGTCTGTAACACTTTTTCCCTCTTTATAAAAATCATTGAGGATACTAACTGCTTCTTTCTAAATAAGCATGATATGGTGAGATACAATATACATTTTGTTTTTCTATTTAGAGCCTTAGGGGTAGGTAGCTCTTTGAGTGTCATGTTTGTCCTGATAATTGGTCCCATTGAAACACACAGTAGCTTAGTATTTGTAGTTGCTGTACAGGGGAAAGGGACCCTTACATCAGCAGCATTGCTATTGCTAATAACCTGGGCATGAAGGAAAGAACCTTGTTGCAATTGAATAACAGCTACAATGTATGAACTCTGTTTCTCAGTGTCTCTGTAAACACATAAGCACCCCTAAAACATGTTGCTCCGTGCTTAAAAGTGGGAAATGCACATGAAGCGCTGACCCACATTTGAATATTGTAATAAGTATTTGATTTTTTATAATGTGAGCCCAAAGTCTTAAAATGTTTGACTTGGTTGATTAGTTAAAATGGTAGATTTTGGGGTCAGATTTTAAAGATGCTAAAACCAACCTTTAGTAAAGTCCCAGATTCTGTGTTTTAGGCTTAGGACAATCTCTTTCTCTTTCCTTTCGTGATCAACAGTAATTATTCCAGGTATCAGGCCAGCTTCAAGAAATCTCATATAAACAGTCAATGTATAAACATCTGTACTCCAGTAGCATTTTGCTCACTTTGAATTTCAGAGACCATTAATCACACATTTTCCAGACTTTTGAAAATTTAATGAGGCGACACCTTGGCAGAGTTAGTTCAGGTAGCAACTCAGACACAGCATTTATCCACGTCACATCAATCAATCAGTCACATACGGCCAATAGTTAATCGCGGCCTGCTAAACTGCAGTCACTCACCACACTTGCTCCTAACAAATGCTCGCTCACTGCTGTACCACACCATGCTTCTGCTCGCTGCTGCACCACACTATGCACCTGCTTTGCTGCTGCCCACCTCCATCCCAGCTTCCACCCATTTAGGGTCTGTTGCACAGTATCTAATGGGGGAATATGCAGATATCTGCTCCCTACCAACGGTTATTTACTATGTGTTGTCTTAAGACCCCGGGCGGGGAAGCATTCAGAGCAGCAGACCGATGACGCCAAACTCCATGTAATACCATTTATTGCAATAAACTGTTAAAAAAATATCGTAAGTTGTCCTGACTGAACTTGTTTTCTTATTCTGAGGTAACCTTCTGGCTGCCTGACCCTGTTTGGTCCTCAGTGGTGCCAGCTTATTCAACCTTTTCACTTGGCCACAACCGTCACACACACTTGCATAGTTGTTGTAATTTGTTTTAAGATTTACCAAATTCTCTTTTTCCTTTTCTTAGTTTAAGAAAATGTTTTTTTGCCATTTTCTGCTGCATGACATCAAGGTATGAAAACATTTTTGGCATTTATGCTACATATAGTAATCACAGACATTCCCCTGGTAAGGTATTGGTGACAAATGGTTAAAGTAACATGTTAGTTAACTGAAAGAACATCTAACAAAGACAGTCTAATATGTAGGCCAGTGATTTTAAGTTACACATTTCTAAATTTATCTTAACAGGGCTTCGGACTGGAAACCACTTGATCAAGCTGACTTGAAAAAGATTTAACATTTTTCATAGAGTCATTGAGTTTTCTTTTGATTGTAAAATAAAATAGAATTTTACCAGTAAGTTTAAACAAAATAATAGATTCATAACATCTAAACACCTGGTTTCAATTAACTGTACTCTCTTTTGACTGGTCCCATTTTGAATTTTAAAGACTAAACAGTTGCTTTCTGGTCTATGTCCCCACAAACCACTGTCATTCTGTCCCCTTACATTCTTATCTCTACCTGTGGCTGTTTGGTTGGCCCCACTATAAAGCAGCTGAGAGTTGCAATTTCCTCAGTTATAGATTAATCACTACTCCTGCTGGGTGAGGGACAATTCCTAGAGCTAGCGAAACAGATTCATAGAAATTCTAAAGGAAAATGTCTGAAAACATAGAATTACACGTGAAAGTTACCCATTTATCTGTTTTCATGTGTGAGCAAGAACGTTGTGTGCACACACAGACTACACAATTTGTTAATAATCCCACAGATCAAGGGTCTCATCAAAAAATAAATCGATGGCAAGTCCATGGAGAAAATTACATATACTTGTCAGCCATGACCATCATTGCTAAAATAAAACCTTAAAGAACAGAAGAAAAGTTGTGTGAAGGTACTATAGAGACCGGTTTTTGGGCTCTCCCTTTATCCTATTCTGTGTAGGAGGACATACATTATTATTTTAATCTAAAAAGATTGTAGTATATGGTGTAATTGTCCTCTTTCTGGGTATGTCATTTTGCAGGGGAACAGAGACAGACAGGAAGATGGACGAGATTGGGCAAATTGTTTTGTAAACAGCACTATCAGCTGTGTTAATAACTATAAATTAGGGATTGTTTTTTTATCCATAAAATTATTAGATTTTGGTAAATTATTAAATAACAATGATAGACATAAATTAATGGCAATTTTATTTTATTTGCTCTAAGAACATCCGTTCATAATCAGGTTGATAAACTCAAGTGCTTGTGAATGATGACAAGGATCGTAATGCAAAATCATTATACAATAAACTTCATGTGCCCGCAAGACCCTCACCGCAATTTATAGGAAAAATTTTCCTATTACTAAATCTTGTCTTTTTATATTGCATATATTTTATGTACATATATTAGACAGGCTATTGAAATTAACATCTGTAGCACATATTTTGAGACTTGGATTGCAATTTAGTAAAGGGAGTAACTTCAAATAGCCCTTCTGAGTTTTAATGACGTCATTGCATGTTAATGCTAGGAGGAGCCATGTGTAACCAGCCTACTCTGTGCCTGTGGTAGAATGCAGTGGGTGTCTTCCCTCTGTGGGTTCAAAACATTTAATTATAACTCAATTTGAGCCATTTAAATGTAAGTTTTGTTATTGGTCAACAACAGGTTTGCGAAACTACTCTCATATGAACCCCTTTGATCCCATGAACTGCACTACCATAAAAAATGGTTTCACCTCAAGCAGCTGCTATATTAATTATACATTATAGTAACTCCTCTTAAGGATGCATAATAATACCAGTTATACCACTGTAAATATAGTCTTTAATTGCATCTGGTCTTTTTTTCCTTTGGTCATCACCTTATAAGCCTAAAGTAAAGGTATGCAATATGGTCAATTATTCTGTTTAAAATTGTCAAAACATTTTCTATTGGTTCATGAGATTAAGGTTAGAGCACGATTTTGTTTCTTTTGCATCACATTCAAAGAACAATGTGTTACAGGTGTGTTGCCCATGCATTCTGGGATTAGATTCTCACCTTTAGACACTGAATAACTGTATTTTGGCAGACCCTTATCCACCCCCTCCAATAGCTGCACAGTCAGCCAAAAAAAGAACTAACATTCCTCCTCTAACTTAAGTTAATAAAAAATATTCTTTCCAGAATTGTCCAAAATATGTTGTTGTTTAATGAATGTATTCTACTCATTTCATAAATTTTTAACAGTATTTACAGATACTCCTACTGTTGTGATATAATGTTTTAATAATGTAGTTATAAAAACTATTTTAAATCTTTCACTTTTGAGCGAGACTTCACATTACCTATTTGATAAAACATTATAATGTTCAGTTTCCAAAAAAAAACATATTTTGGGATTCGGCCATCTGTGCATCACGCTTTAACAGCCAACAGAGATTCTTGAATTGTTAAATTGACAGTCTATTATTTGTGTCCTTTCAAGAGCAGTCATACAAATGTTGAGTTGGGTGTGAGATGGGAGTGTCTGTATAATATGTAAGATAATGCCACCTAGTACAGTGAAGGCACATATGGGCACAGCAGATAGCTTATGTTGTGGATAACGATGCGTGTGCCACAGGGCAATTATTCAATGAAGGCCCCCCTAACAACTTGGCCCCATTTTCTATTAATTCAAGATATTTTACTGTCAAAAGTGTGTGCCCTTTACTGGCGGTAAAGCTCTGTACGTTTAGATTTTCTTTGATTTCTAGGTGGGTAAGTCTAAGTAATAGTACAAGGGTTATATGTTCACAGTCCCACATATATATTTAAAAACCAACTTAATAAATGTGATGGGTTATTAGATTAATGTTGTGTACAGATTTATTCCCTTTCCTTTTTCAGTGTTGGATTGCTTGCGTTGGCCATTATTTTCTTACAGCATACTGGGATTATCATTAAATGTTTGGTCTGCTGTATGTAATATGTAATTTTCTAATGTTGGGTTAACAAACAGCTTGAATACCTCAATGTTTTACTGAACATATAGTATGTCCAATTAACTTCTGCTGTCAACACACGTCACCATGTGTGTCTTGTGACTTGGAAGCTTACTCATGAGTTTGTTAATGAGGCATATTACATTTTTTTTTACCTCTAGATTAAACATTATCCATAATGGTTGGCCCCAGTGACATTGTGCCCTCACCTGGCTTCAACCCAAGTGAGAGGGTGGAGGGGTGAGCGAGGGGTTGGGATATCCCTTGATGTAAGGTGTCCCATCCCGATAGGGCTGTTTTTCTCTAATAGACTACTTATCTCTCGGCCCCCTGAGTGATGAGCGTCAGTGGTGTACAGCGTTTTATTTGGACCTACGTAGTTTCACATGGGTGTTCCCTCACGGTCCATTTCTCTTTTCTCACATCTTCATTCGTTCCAAGCCACTCTATCATTGGGTACGGGTACATTTTTGGGGGCTGCGATCAACGTTCTCCGACAGCCAAAAAGCAGCCAAGAACCTGTCTGCAGGTAAGGGTGTGGCCTACTTCTTTCCAGGGGTTTAAAAGATGCTGTGACACTTTGAGATTTACTGGTTGGTGATGGTCAGGTGAAGGTACAGGTGAGACCAGATGGGTAGTCTAATGGAATTTACAACAGCCATCTTAATCAGTCTTTTCATTTGCATGTACTGTTAATGGGGGACTATGAAATGTTAATCAAAACGGTCAGGCAGAGATATAACATGTTTGAAGAGCTTTAGTGTTTTATTGATCTTCTGATTATTTTTTTTTTTATTTGAGAGGGAGAACTGGAGCAGTAGGAGTTGATGTTCACATGATAATACAAACAGTTGAGCAACACTCTAAATTATCATTTTTTTGTTTGATTTGATAAAATTGACTCCGATGTTTAGTTTCTGATTATAAGGTTGCACCCTCTTTTGGTCTTGTATGAGCTAAATGTACATAGTTTGAGACAAAACCTTTAAATTAACATTGAACATGTTCACAGTTTGAAAGCAATTGGGTGTATAAAAAACTTTGCATGTAGAGTAGTTAGCTACATATCGAAACAACTGTATATCAGTGGAAATGGCCATAATTGCATTATCACACATGCAATAGGCAAGATTAAATGTTTTACTCTCAGTTTTTACAAACAAATCAACATTCCTTGCCTAACTGTTAAATAGTAAGTGAGTGTTAATGAATTATATGACCGAGTGAGCAGCAGCCTGTCTAGTTGGAGGAGGGCGTAACCCAGAGATAAGCGCCTGTGCGACTGTCTGCTGCACACACCATCATTTAGTTCAGACTGTGTCAACGGCTGACTCCCTATCTGCCATCAGCTGAAGTTATTAGCATGTCTCGAATGGCCTGTAATGTGAGATGGCAGTTATATTGTCTGAAGGTCTTCAACATAGGTAGTATTCAGCTCAGTAAACCTCTTAGAAATGACAAATAAGAAAGACAGAATATCCATAATCTTTTATTCTTACGGAAACATGGTCACACATTATCATAGCTCATCCATTGGAGACGCTCTCGGTGCACCCATTAACCCTGAAGACCAGTACAGGACCATAAGGCCTTTTTTTCCACCTGTTATTATGAGAGGGAAAGATGTGGGGAGATTGTCCTGGGCTTCTAGGTGCTATAACTCTGAACTTGTTGTAATCTCGCTTCATCTTTGTTGAATTTTCAAGGGAATGTTCCCAAGAACATCTAAGTATGCTTGTCATTATTGTCCTAATCTTACAGGGAATGCAAAAGCAGAGCTGGGAGTTCGGCATACAACAGGAGCACTAAAACAAGTCAATGGAAAACAATCATTCACTTGGGGAGGTAGCTCAATCTTTTTTAGAGTTGTGTGTACTTTTGAACTTTTGTCAGAGCTGTAGCAAAGCATTTTATCTATCACCTAGGTCATGGAATAAATACACATTTGTTTTATTGATTTTGTATTATACTCACTATTATCAAAAAATCTACCCTAAAGTGAAATAAATGTACAGACCATCACCAATTCCCTGTGTCTTGGCAAGGACGCTACTTCTGTAAACCCACGTTTTAAAACTAGACACATATGTAGTATGCAAATAAACCAGGTGATGGCCTTGCTTGATCACAAACTGTTTTTCACAACCTACATAATTTTTCCTTTGATCATATTCTGTCCCACCTAAACCAAGCTTCAATGTTCCCAATAACGCCTACCTCTCTCCCTCTCATCCCATCCAGGACAATTGCATGTTCTGTGAGGACGATAACTCTCCACTCCCCTCACCAATCAGACTGTGAGTTTATCCTTTCTTTATATACTTATTTGAACTTTAAACCTGATCTGGGAAACCAAGGATCAAAGTTAAAACAAATGCCATCTTGATTCCTCATCGGCAGTTAATACTCTAGATGTCCTGTAGGTTATGCATCTCTGCCCTCCACTGGCCAAAGAATACATTGTATTCTTATCTCATCAATCACGCAGAACTTTGGTCGGTGAGCATACACTGAGGCTATTGATGTAAGCATCTACCGCCCCCTTTTGGTAAATACCCCGAATGCCCACTCACCAGTTGACACAGCTGACTTATAGGCCCTGAAATGGCACAATGTTTTCCCTCAAAAATCCCCAACCCTTCTCTCTATCACGGCCGCGTTGCGCCACTTTGTAAGTAGAAAAACCAATCCCTGGCTTGTTGCTCTAAGGATTGGGGGTGTCGTTCAAGGCGAGGTGTTGTTGATGAGCAGCCCACCTGAACCCGCTTTGCCTTCCCTGCTAACCCCTGCTTCTCCGCTCTTCTCACCCCCTCTATCAGGAGGCCGCCAAGCTACAGTAGCAACTATGACCTGGAGAAGAGTGGACAGGAGAATGAGAGTGAGCAGCCTACAAAGACTTTCATCCCAACCGATTCAGATGGTAAGTGCAAATCCTACATCCAGGCACTCCACCCACATTTCTGTGTCTCCATGACGCAAATACAAATGCTGTCGACCAACTGAAGTGAACGTAGGTGTTTAACACAAGCCTATGCATTTGTTTCAGTCTATCTGAACCTGAACACCAATGCCAACACCAGAGGAGATGCTCAGGTAGGTCCCCTGTCAAGTCTGCCTCTTGTGTCACACTAGCCTGGCGCGTAATCCATTGTTCACCGGATAGCTAAAATTCATTATTAGATCATGTATTTCACTCCAATATGTCATGTTACCCCAGGCCTATGTGGAGCTGAATGAGCTCCAGGGGAGCACCTGGCAGGAGACTGGCCGCTGGGTGGGCTATGAGGAGAACCTGGACACGGCCACAGGGAAGTGGGGGCCCTCTCACATCCCCTACCTCTCATTCAAGAGTCTGATCCAGCTCCGCAAGACCATGAGCTCAGGTGACTGGACAGGGGCCACACTGTCTAGATATAGCGAGGGAATTAGAACCCACTGAGTGTATGAGTGACGTACCATATTTTAACACTAGGTGGCATCAACACCCCACTGATGTTCCCACTCACATCCTGTGTATTGCCTCCTCTGTTCTCAGGTGCTGTTATTCTTGACTTGAATGCTAGCAGTCTATCAGCTGTAGCTGAGAAGGTGGTTGACGAACTACTTGGCAAGAATGAGATTCGCGGCATTGATAGAGAAACACTGCTCAGGGCGCTGTTGCAGAGACGCAGGTAACGCCCACTCCCCGAAAAACCATTGTGCCCTTACTCACACAATTAGAAAACAGTTAAGTGAATTAAATGTTTTTAATTTCCCCTGGACAGTGTAACTAGGCTTGGGCACAGCATGCAATATACATGTTATCTTATTTTACTTGTTCCAGTCAGACTGACAGATCGGAAGTTCAAATATCATCAGGAGACATTGAGATGCAGACATTCTCAGTAACAAAGCAGGTACAATTGTTTGTAGATCGATTTCTACTGTTGATGTTTAATGTCTAATGTTTGAAAACCTCATGACTGATAGTTACTTATTGTAATAATTATTTTACAGAGAGATGCTTCAGAGAATGTGGAGGCTTCCATTGTCCTCTCAGGTGAGTACATTCCTGCTTGTTTACACATATTGGACAGGATGCTCATTTAAAAAAAGTGTGAATAGAACTTCAACCCATTCTACATGACTGTACAGGCGTCCTGGAGTCACTGGAGAAGCCCTCCGTGGCCTTTGTCAGGCTAAGTGACTCTGTGGTGATGGAGTCAGCGCTGGAGGCTTCTGTGCCGGTGCGATTTGTCTTTGTCCTGGTGGGGCCCAGCCATAGTGGACTGGACTACCATGAGACTGGCCGTGCCATGGGGACCCTGATGGCTGACTGGGTGAGAGAAATAGTGTTTATGCACTGTTTGGAAGAAAAAGGAAAGTCACCGATGTGGTAACTGTGTAATGTTTCTGCATGTGGTTGTAGGTCGACATGGGGCGTTTCTGAGACTCCACTCTATGTCTTTCTATGCCAACAGGTGTTTAGTCTGGAAGCCTTCCTGGCACAGACTGACAAGGAGCTGACCAATGCCATTGCTGATTTCATGGACTGCAGCATTGTTATCCCGCCCACTGAGATCCAGGACCAGACGATGCTCGAGCCAATCATTGACTTCCAGAAGAAGTTGCTGCGTGACCGACTGCGCCCCCTTGACGCTCGAATTGCTTTTGGTGACCGGGCAAAAGGTCAACATAAAAAATTTAAAAAAATTGTCCATTTAATAACAATTTACACATTTTTGGCCCTAGCTATAATGATTTTATACTCAACGCTTTGTCTCTGCCAGATTTACATATCATTTTTTTTATCCCTCAAGAAATTATCGCTAAGCGTGCAAGGAAGTTCATTTGTTTCTTTTTCTTTCCTCGTTTAGTGGAAGCGGTCGCTGAAGAGCCTAGAGAAGACCCTCTAGCCCGCACAGGCATTCCTTTCGGTGGGATTGTAAAGGACATAAGGCGCCGCTATCGCCATTATGTCAGCGACTTCACGGATGCTTTGAACCCTCAGGTCCTGGCGGCCGTCATCTTTATCTACTTTGCTGCCTTGTCCCCTGCCATCACATTTGGAGGGCTGCTAGGTGAGCAATGCACGCACCCTGCCTGATTAACTACCTTAGTGCAGTGGGGTTAGCATTTATAATAGGAGGCGACAAGGCACCAATAACACCAAATTAATTTGCTTGGGATTTTTACACTGACTAACGCCATGCTTGACTTTCTCCATCTACTCTCTGGGTGTAGCTGACAAGACTGATCAAATGATGGGCGTATCAGAGCTTATGGTTTCAACATGCATCCAGGGCGTCATCTTCTGTTTCATCTCAGCTCAGCCTGTCTTGATCATTGGCTTTTCAGGACCCCTACTGGTGTTTGAGGAAGCGTTCTTTGTGGTATGAACAAGTTTCCTGACTACTAATTACAGGGTTTTCTTAAAATAGGGCAGAATTATTGTATTTGTGACATGGAACCATAAAAACGCATTGTTATTTCTACTTTCATATGCATTTCATCTTCATGCATCTCCAAATGCAGTGGCCGTTTACTTGTGCCTACGTGTACTCTAAAACATGTTTTGTCCATCAATTTACTAGTTCTGCAAGTCCCAGGGAATGGAATACATTGTTGGCCGTACGTGGATAGGCATGTGGTTGATTGTCATTGTCCTGATCATCGTAGCCGTGGAGGGAAGTTTCCTGGTCAGATTCATTTCACGATTTACCCAGGAGATATTCTCCATCCTCATCTCCCTCATCTTCATCTATGAAACCTTCAGCAAGCTGTTCAAGGTACAACCATCTGCTTTATTGCAAACCTGCCCATGAAGCATGGCAGACAGGACCATTACGATAAAGTGATGGGCTGCTCGTGCTTCATAAATAATAACAGTAGAATGAGACAATATAATAATTTCAATCTTTTTTCTATTTATGTTTTATTTTACATACAGCAAATCTTCTTTATCTAAAGTTTGAATCTCTTTTCTTGCGCAGATCTTCAAAACTCACCCTCTGATTCTGAACTATGATCACCTCAACGACAGCATTGACAACCCCTTCCACCCAGTGATCAAGGAACACATAGAATTGCACTCTGATGGCAACGTTACTATTCGAGAGTTGGAGATTGAGAGACCCTACCCCAACACTGCCCTTCTTTCCATGTGCCTTATGTTTGGCTGTTTCTTTGTCGCGTACTTCCTCCGCATGTTTAAGAATGGTCACTTCCTCCCTGGCCCTGTAAGTCTCACCGCTAAATGAGTTTAGATTTGTATAACACATTTTAGAAGACATTTTACGAGGCATTTAATATGACAGTATAAACCAAACCATTGACATCCATATATTGATTAGAGTGCAAAATCATTCCACATGTAATTTGTGTACCATGACTTTTTCCATCGTTTTTGCTCTTTGTATTTTAACAGATCCGCCGCTTGATTGGAGACTTTGGTGTTCCCATTGCTATTTTCATCATGATTGCTGTGGACATCCATATTGAAGATGCCTACACTCAGGTATGTTGTATGTAGAATAACACACTGTTATCTCTGACATCACAACTATGTAGGTTACATTAATTCCGTGTGAAGTGTATTGAGCATCAGCCCCATTTGTCCGCTTGCAGAAACTGCTGGTACCAAAGGGAATTGAGGTAACCAACCCAAAAGAAAGAGGCTGGTTCATCAACCCAATGGGAGAGAAGAAACCCTTCCCAGTATGGATGATGGCTGCGAGCGCTGTCCCAGCCTTACTTGTATTCATCCTTATCTTCTTGGAGTCACAGATCACTACGTGAGCGAACGATTATTATTGTTGTGTATTTTCTCTCTGCACATTCCATCAGCTACCTTTCATTGTTTAAACACTGACCTTTGATCATGTTTTATATATTTTTTTAAATTGTAAAACATGTTGCTGATTGAATTGTTTACAAATGTTATACGTATATTCAGGCTGATTGTGAGCAAGCCTGAGAGGAAAATGGTGAAGGGCTCTGGTTTCCATTTGGACCTGCTGATCCTGGTCACCATGGGAGGTGTCTGCTCCCTGTTTGGAATGCCCTGGCTTAGCGCCGCCACGGTGCGTTCAGTCACCCACGCCAATGCCCTCACTGTTATGACCAAAGGACCCAAACCAGAGATCGAGAAGGTTCTTGAGCAAAGGATTAGTGGCATGCTAGTGGCCATCATGGTTGGTAAGTGACCTCTGCTGTACTGAATCAGCTACTGCAGACACAAAATTGTACTTTGAAAATACATAGCTTTTGTTGAGTTTGTACTCATTTCACACACTGTAAATGTACACTTAACAACAAATCACTGTTCTTGCATGTGGCTTACAGGTGTATCAATTTTTATGGAACCCATCTTGAAGATGATCCCGATGACAGCCCTCTTTGGAATCTTCCTCTACATGGGTATCACTTCTCTCAGTGGTATTCAGATGTGGGACAGAATCCTTCTATTGATTGTACCCAAAAAATATCATCCCCAGAATGCATATGCTACCAGGGTATATATTTCAATGCCCCCACCTTTTCCAATATACACTCTCCCTCTTAACTGCTTCTATCCAACAAAGTATTTCAAGTTAGCATATTTATATACAGTAACTACACAAAATACAATCTTACTAGAACTCATAGTTTTACATCCAAAGTTTTAATACATTAAAATAAACGGAGCTATACAATTGAACAACATATGGCATAAATGAGTGTGTCTTAAGTTCAATTGTGACGTGAAGTAATCAGCTGTTATTAATATTAAAGATCATTCAGGGATATCATGGCCCCCATTTCTTGTCTTTCTGTTGTCGGGCTACAGGTGAAGACTTTGCGGATGCACCTGTTCACTTTGATTCAGCTAGTGTGTTTGGGTGTTCTTTGGATGGTTAAGATGAGTGCCTTCTCCTTGGCTCTTCCTTTTGTGCTCATCCTCACCATCCCTCTGCGCATGGCCATGACCGGCACTCTCTTCACACCCTTGGAAATGAAATGTGTAAGTAGCACTGGCCCTTTACTTTTCCCTCACATCTTAATCTCTCCACAAAAAGGTGACAGGGGACCCCACATAATGCGTGAGGCATCTCATATGTGTAAACTCGACTGCATGTGACATAGAACATGTCATATGCTGTATGTGTTCATTTGTGTGTGAATTGAATTATTGCAAGGATGTGTTGCTGTTCTGTGGTGTGATTACTGAAGTCTTGTTTGCAGCTGGATGCTGATGATGCCAAGGTAAAATTCGAAGAGGAACCAGGGGAGGATATGTACCATGAGAGCCCCTTGCCATAATCATTCAAATCGCTTTTCCCCTCAAATGTTGTTAATAACTGACAGTAAAGTACTGCATTCTTGGCAATTAAATAATATAATATTATCTATTAAAAAATCTTATCAAATCAGCTCCACTGGCGCTGCATAATACATTATTAAATTGAGGAGATCTAGTTTGTTTAAAATTGACGTATATTTTATGGGGCCATCATGTGCCAGCCAACATTATCCCCACTACTTTTATACTATTTTATATATATATTCGTTTCATGAGTTCTTAATGAGATTTATGCCAGGTCATCATGTTTGTGGAAAGAATATAGATTCAGTTACTTAATACTATTTCGCTGTCGTTTTCCTACTTTTACATGCAATTTTCCACACGTATCCAAAGAGGGTGTGTAAAGCTTTAATGTTTGCAGAAAATAAAAAAGGAAGCCCTTTACATTTATGTGTGATTGAGTAAGGTTAAAATAAGTGTAAATATGTTTAACTGCTTTCTGAATAGGGGCCACTATGACGATATTTTCCCATATGCATCAGGTTTTTTGGGTGAGGGTGAAGTTAGGTCTTGAATTTGATTTGTTATCAGACAGATAGTATTGTTTTATATTGCAGGACTATTGTATTGCTTGTGTGCTTGAATCACTGTATGTATGAATGTTGTGATTTTCACAATAATGATATATGAATAAAGATAATTAACACAAAATGTGTATTTCACCCTGTATCTAACATCAGCAGAGAGGGACAGAAGAGAAGAATTTACATCGAGTCACTGTGCACTAGGGAAGCTGTCGCTCCGCGGTTTTAAACGAGACTGTGCGTTCATTGGAAAGTAATTTGTTTTCTATGTATCTGCCTGACTGGATTGGGTAGTTGAGTTACGCCCACAAACAGACAAGGTGGAGTTGAAAGAGACGGGGACAAAAATTAAGCTGTCAAAAGAGTGTTTAAGAATTTGCTAAAAGGGTATTGCTTTAAAAAAGTAAAGTCGCTCTGTGTTAACTCTTGGTAGTCCAATATTTATCATAATAATATTTAAAAAACTATATCAAACTACCACTCGAATGTCCAAAGCTCCCAGTCTCACATAGACATATAACATCCCTTGCAGAATGTTTGGGAAAAGGGGGGGGAAATCAAAACAAGACTTTTAAAAATAATAAGGGAAAAAAAAGCGAAACATTCTATAGTTGGCTATATGGGCATCGGCTTTGCAATAGCTGACAATGCTGGTCTAGGATTTTTATGTGCTAGGCAGCTGAACGGCGCCGGTCCGGGACTCTGTATGGAAAAATGAATGCCTTCTCTGGACCTGATGCGCTAGGCAGCGGGGGAGAGATCGAAAATGTGGATGACTGAGTTGAGAGAAATGGTTGGATTGAGAGAGCTACGCGTTGAGTGGAGGGAGAAAGCAAGTGAGATGGAGGCGGGGGGAAGTTCCATCTCTGCGGGGACTGGAGCGCCCGTGCCCTGGACCGACGGCGCAGTGCTGGCTAACATTCAACCCACCCCTTCTTCCACAACGAGATCGACTCACGCCGAGACAGGTAAGGGCTCAACGCGGTCGCCTCCTTTGATTCAACTGTTCGATAAATAAACAAAATAAAAGATCTAAAGCCAATGTAGAGCACGCGGGAAAATGTTTGTATTTTGTGACTGGGTTCAAAAAGTGAACGTGTAGATTCGCTTGAGCTAGCCTAGCGAAACACATTGTTGGCTGCAGTGGGGTAACATACCAGGTCGCCATAGCCGAATTTCTTGTCCTCTACAACGGGTAAGATTTTGTGGGGTATGAGATAGCTAGTTGGACACAACACATTATAAATTAATCCATTGTCTTTCAGACATTTTATTCAATCACATAAGATGAAAGGTCTGTAGCTATTTAGCTGTATTTGTGTCTAGAAACTTGGACAATTTCCGCGCCGAGAGCTCCACGCGGATTTCGTCGGATAGCCGCATTTCTGGTTAGCCATCAGGGATCTCGGTTTAATATCTCACCGTATAGGCTCGCCCTCTCTCTTTCGCCTGACTTAACTAAAATCAACAGACAAATTGCAAGAACATACATTCCGTTTTGCTTATGTTATTGAAGTGAGATACGCTCCCATTCACACACCGTCGCTTACTTTTAAACCCGTTTCTCGGTAGCAGCGTGCAGTGCGCCATAGGACCTTGTCACGGTAGGTATCCTTGCAGACTCGATACTATGCCTAGGCTGTAGCATGGCGTCGGCTCTAGAACCGTCGTCGCGCCACTGAATTACTGGCTCTCGGGTGATTCATTTTTCTTTTTGTGTGATACAAATTTGATACTATTTATCCTCGGAATCAGGTTTTTAGACTGTGAAGACGATTTCGTTGGTTGTTCTTTTGGAATTGTTGCAGTCGCTTATTAGTACGGTTGTTACAATTTCTTTTATATTTTAAGAATCCCTTCTGTGCCTCCACGAGACCTGACAACCCGCATGCTAAGTACAGAATAAAACAATGGTTTTAGTCTACATACAATCCCAAGTTGGACAATTAAGACGTTACATTTTATATAAGGGTAAATCACGATTTTATTTGCCTTTTTAACAGTTTCCTAAAAAGTAATAGCTCTCCTTTTGCGTGAAAACGTGTATTTATTACCCTTACAAAGTCGCATGCATTAGGCCAATAACATTGACTTTATATAAATAAATGCATACAAAAAATACTTTTGTTGATATTCGATGGTAGGCATGTCAAGGCCCGTTCCACATAGCTTTAAACCCACAATTTGGTTCAACGAGCTTGCCCTTGGAGCTTACAGCAAATATTTCTAGGTCAAGGAATAAATTAAAGATTTTAACGTACAAACATGCCTTAAACATTTAAATATAAGTATGATGTTCCAACAACCTTTCTCGGCCCTATAAATAACCGCCTAAAGCACTATGGCACGAACAACAAACGGAGAGCTGACCGCCATCATAGAACCAACTACGCCTTGCTAGAGAATCCTACTTATCGAAATATAACCTTCAAAACCTATGACCAACCCACATTATCCGTAGCTTTTCAATAGAGCAATGTTCGCTATTTCAGTGCCACAGTTTTAATTGAGTGAAATAGATTTATGGCGGAGCACGTCTATCGCCTTCTTGCGAGGCTTTGTCGAGTCGTGCATTTGGATGTAATGTTCCCTGGCCACCATTCCCACTCATCGAGACCGAAAGCAGATTCCCCGTCCATGGTCAGCTGGTTGCCTACAGCTGCCCGTCTCAGCGTTCGCTTCCTCCTTCCGTGGAACCTCCCCAACTCGACTCCGAGAAAAGACTCCATTACTGAGCGCATGAGAGAGGAAATGGTCGCCCTAGTGTGTCGAAGGGCACTTCGTTCTTCTACAAATTTCGATAAATTCCAGCTGACAAATAGGTCGATGAAGCTCTTCCCAATGGTAGTTGAAGCCCTCTGCAGTGTTATTTGAGATTTGAAGCCGTCACAGGCAATAGCCTGCCTCACGATGTAGCGTAAACGTTTAGGGGCGGTGTAATGAACATAAACTTATGTCGAAGCAAATTGTGATTCCATGGTTTGAAAAAGCCTTCTCTTTAAAAATAAAAAGAATACAAATGCTTAAAGCCATACCGCCATATATGTAGTCTGCCTCATGTCATTGTACAACCATCTAAAATTACCATAAAAAATATTTTATTCACTATCACTCAAACCATCCTACCTTTTTTTGTATATTTTATGTGTTTTAATTTCATACATCAACACTAATGGAAAGTTTGATATTTGCCAGATATACAATCATCCAAATGAATGGGGAAATGGAAACGTCTTCTAAAGACCAAGGTGAGACAATGTTCTTAAATTGTGACCTACTCCATCGATTCAATTCATAAGTTATGCTTAATTTGTACAACCAACTATTTGGTTGTGTGCAGTGATAGATGTCTGATTGTTATTGGCACACTGTGCAGACTAAATTGCTGCTGTAAGTTTGATGTTTTACCCTCTCTGGAATAGTATGGCCGCAGGACGACCTTCTTAAACTCCTGGAGGTCATGAAAGTAAACCTTCCCCCTAAAGACCTCACCAAGTACAAGACTTCAGAGTCTCATTTGGATTGGGAGAAGGTGGCTTTTAACTCTTACACGGCAGAGATGTGTAAACAGAAATGGCAGGAGGTCTCCAAAGAGGTAAGCCATGTAAAATGGTAATTCAAACATAATGTATCTGTGTTTGTACTGATTTGAAGCACGTTATAGATCATTTTGTGACCTGTAATGCATTCATATTTTACAATTTTTGCCATAGATACGAAAATTCCGCACATTAACAGAGCTGATTTTTGATGCACAAGATTATATTAAGAACCCATACAAAGGCAAGAAACTCAAGGTAAGCATTTAAATGCATTATATACATCTGATAAAATATTATATCTTGCTTGAGTGAAGTTGTATTTGCATAAATGGAAGTCTATTTGCTTATTTTTGTTGAAACGAACAGAAACATCCAGATTTTCCCAAAAAGCCACTGACGCCATACTTCCGGTTCTTCATGGAGAAGAGGGCGAAGTATGCCAAGCTGCACCCTGAAATGAGCAACCTTGACCTCACCAAGATTCTCTCAAAGAAGTATAGGGAGTTGCCAGAGAAAAAAAAGGTCAGCCCAAAACAAGTTAGACAGTATTTGGACAAATGGTGCTTGCCTGTTGTTTAATGCTCCTCTCTTCCTTCAATATTCTGACTGCAGAAAAAATATTTTCAAGACTTCCTTACCGACAAAGAAACATTTGTGATCAACATGATGAAGTTCAGGTAAGAAAATTATGAAACTAACCTCAGGTTTCAAAACAACAATTATCAAAATGGGATTATACTTTAAGTGTCAGTTTAGTGACTTAGTTGTTATTGGTTATCTCTGTTCACATCATGTATGTAGGGAGGAGCACCCTGACCTTGCGGAGAGCATGACTAAGAAAGGTTCCAATGTGCCAGAGAAGCCTAGGACACCTCAGCAGCTGTGGTACCTTCACGAAAAGAAGGCCTTCCTCAAAACACACCCAGATGTGAGATATTTACACGCTAACATTGTATAAGATATTGCATATACATCAGTCATTAGATTAAGCCTTTGCTGTATTCGCTTTGTTTGATTTCAAATTCTTATTATGATGCCAGGCAACCACCAAAGAAATAAAAGAAAGCCTGGGCAAACAGTGGACCCAATTGTCTGACAAAAAGAGACTGAAGTGGATTGGCAAGTGCCTGGAGCAGCAGAAACAGTATGAGGTGAGACCTGCTGCAAAGCTGGCCTTTCATTAAAAACGCAGCAATCAGCAACGTCTGTTAATTGAATGGTTGCTCTCTTATCTAATCTGCTGGGTATATTGCAAGCATTTAACTGGAAAAACCTCATAACACAAATCAGAGCGGTTCGAAGATACTTTTTCTCAATAACCACTGACAATAAAACTAAAATCTGATTGAATCCCTTGGGTGCTGCTTTTCAGGAGACGATGCGGGACTACATCCAGCAACACCCAGACCTCAACATGACCGAGGAGAATATAGTAAAAAAAAGCCTGACAAAGGCTGAGAGGCAGCTAAAGGACAAGTTCGACGGCCGGCCAGACAAGCCACCTCCGTGAGTCATGTCAACACCACAGCTCAGGCCGGTCTCTGGGCCCTGTTTTATGTCACCTGTGCCCAGTTGGGGGGAATGGTATGTGACTTTGTCCCGTGTCCTCGTGTGTTTTTAGAAACGGTTACTCTATGTTTTGTGCGGAGTTGATGTCCAGCATGAAGGACGTACCCAGTACCGAGCGCATGGTTATGTGCAGCCAGCAGTGGAAACTGCTTAAGCAGCATGAGAAGGACGCCTACCAGAAACGCTGCGAGCAGGTGGGTACACTTAACAACTTATACACTGTCAACAAAAGCGCATGTGGAACATACAGTATGCCAACCACACACACATTTCTAACTTGTTTTTGTCTTTGGTTTTGCAGAGAAAGAAAGAATATGAAGTTGAGATGAACAGATTTCTCTGTGTAAGTTTAGTTTGTCTTACACCTGAGTGTCCATGGGCATGTTTTACAGGGTTTGTATTAGTTACTTGATATGTATTGTTTACGGTGTGTGTTGTTCCTTCACAGAGCATACCGGAAGAAGAGCAGCAACGTGTTTTGGGTGAGCAGAAGATGATTGGTTTCAAGAAGGGCGGTGGAGTCAGTATCCCTGTCTCCAAAAAGAGGAGCACCAAAGCAAAGGTAAGACAATGAAAATGACAATTGTGTTTTACAATGAAACCAACTGATATAAATTAGTGTCAAGTAGAAAGACTGAAAGCGGTATATTCAATATAGTATAAATATTTAGAATTTCGCAATACTCTATACACAATTAGCCTAGCATCAAACTCACTAGCATATTACTAGCATTCAGCCCCCCTTTTTTTCCAAATAAATAGTTCACTATTTTGGATATAACACCTTCTTTCCCCGGTTTTTCCGACTCGTACATACAGTTTTTACATCCATATATGGGCTGTTTTCGAGAAATTATGTTTTCCTGTTTAGCCACAATGCTAACCATTTGACTTGAAGCCTAGATAGCTTTAACCTATAGCTTAGCGCAGATGACTTTTAATTCAAGAACCCTCACGGCAAGCTATCCACCATAGGTTTCCAGTCAGCCAACGGTTGGCATTGTAGCTAAACAGGAAAACCTAATTATGCAAAAACAGCCCAAATGAATGATCTGGAGGAGTCTGGACAACTCCAGGAGATACAAGGAAATAAGGTTTAACATCCAAAATGGTAAAATATTCTATTGTGAACTAAGCAATTTATGTCTGGTGTATCTTCTTTTGTAACTATGAGGTTGTAGACTCCCTCCATAATGTTCCACCACTCCATAATTTATAGGCCAGCCCAGAGAAGCCCAAAAGGCCCATCTCAGCCATGTTCATCTTCTCTGAGGAGAAACGCACCAAACTGCAGCAGGAGCGGCCAGAACTGTCTGACAGCGAGCTCACAAGGCTACTGGCACGCATGTGGAATGAGCTCTCAGATAAGAAGAAGGTACACCATTCACCGCTTACCCCACAGTACAATACCACACAAATGGGGGGCCAAAAGGCAGGGAACCGAGCAGTATAGGAAATAACCATATAAGAACGTGTCCATCCACAAAATACAACACATTTATACGTAGGATAGGACAGCTAAAGAAACTGCATTGCTTTGTGCCAGCCATGGGAGTTGCCCCGTCTGCTCATTTTAATGCGTTTCTTGGTCCTGCAGGAGAAGTACAAGCGCCTAGAGACAGTTTTGAAGGCGGAGTCTGTGAAAAAGGAGAAGGATGACCGCACTCGACTTCCAGACACCCCCAAGACGGCCCAGGACATCTGGCAGCAGAGTGTCATTGGAGACTACCTGGCCAGGTTTAAGGTAAGAATATAAAACATGGCTCTCGGTTCAGCACTGCTCCCACTAGAGACACCCATAAAGCCACTCATGTCAGTATCCAGGCTCAGCTCGCGGCTTTGCGTTTCAGAGCGACCGGCCGAAGGCCCAGAAAGCCATGGAGGCAACGTGGAACACCATGGAGAAGAAGGAGAAGATCGTGTGGATCAAGAAGGCCGCAGAAGACCAGAAAAGATATGAGGTAAAGAGGGACACGGCCTCTCACGTCCTTTTACGTTGAACTTTATTACTCTTCAGAAGATGTGATTTTGCCTTGCTCACACACTTCCCTTGTGTACTCTGGCAGAGAGAACTCAGTGAAATGCGGTCACCGGCCCCTGTGGTTACTGCAGGGAAGAAAATGAAGTTTGAGGGCGAACCCAAAAAACCACCATCGTAAGTATATATTTTGTGGTTTTGGCATATTAAAAAAAAGTATAATAATTATTTACTGGCATGTGATGCCTTTAATTTTAAATGTTTCTTCTGCTCACCAGAAATGGCTATCAGAAGTTTTCTCAGGAAATGCTATCCAATGGGGAGCTGAACCACCTACCCATGAAAGAGCGGATGACTGAGATCGGAGGCCGCTGGCAGAGGTTGACCCAGAAGGACAAGGACCGCTACAAGAAAATAGCAGAGGAGAAGCAAAGGCAGTACAAAGTTCTGCTGGAGCAGTGGCTGGCGGTAAGCACTCGCAGATAGTTTAAACAGCTTCACCTGATTTTGTACACTGTGACACCTGTTGTAACTCAATTTCTCTTTCGTCACAGAGCCTGTCAACACAAGAAAGAACAACTTATAAGGAGTATACCTCACAAGTAAGACAATTTTAACTGAACTTTCTTGAACCTTTGGCTTATTATCGTTTCACATCTTCCAATGTGATTGTTGAATTGTTGTATTTTTTTCTAGTTGTCTTCTTCTTATACTTGAATTGATAATTTTATGCTTCCGACCTACCATTGACTCAATAGAAACGAAGGACCACCGCAAAACCAGGAGGTCCCAATGCAAAAGTGAAGGCCAAGGCAACAAAGAAGTCGGTGAGTATGAGCTTGGTCCTTCTCCCATTGTTATAATATCGCAAATTGAATGGGGTAGACGTGTTTCTAAATATTCACAAAACCCCAGGACACGGAGGAGGAAGAGGAGGAGGACGACGATGAGGATGAGGAAGAAGAGAAGGCTTCATCCGAGGCCGATTCCTCCAGTGGAGATGACAGTGAGGACGATGACGACGACGACGATGATGACGATGATGACGACGTAAATTTATGGATTATTCTATTTACAGCTCCTTCTGAGTTTATTTTTTTTACAGTATGCTACATATGACAAAACATTAACCATCACTGCAAAGTTTAATTCCAACTAAATTTAAAACAATTTTTGCTCTTCTGCAGTTCAGTAGATTTATTATAAACAGATCATGTCAAATTAAGATTTCTCCACAGAATTTGAGTTACAGTATATTTATGTGTATTGATTGATTTAAAAATAAGTCTGGAAATTATATTTTAATAGCACCACTCATATCAACCGTTCGATGTTATTTGTGTCATACACTATTGAGGTTAAGATGGCATTTGTTTTCTAACCATCTGGTCTTCATTTCGTGCTTTCCTGCTTGCAGAATGAGGACGATGACGAGGAGGCAGAGGATAAGGAGAACAAGTCTGAAAGCAGCAGCAGTGAGTCGAGCTCTGGTGGTTCGTCAGATTCCGATTCAGACTGAAAAAAAAGGTCAACGGTGACCTGAGAAGAGACTGAGCAGCGCTGAGCTGAGCCAAGAGTCCAGGGAGCTCTGCCACTGTGCTGCCCTGCTCTCCTCCCACCACCAGAGGGTGCCCCTGCACCACCTCGTCCATTTCTCTTTCTTTCTTGGAGACCGGTTCCTTAGGTTGAAGAGTCCCTACTCTTTAAAGTCCAATACCATAGTCTATTTTGTTCACAATGCCCCACAAGTCATCGTCCAACGCGAGGCTTACAACCAGGAAAGCATCCCAGTGTGTTATCTCATGGATAGTTCCACATTAAGCTTCATTTCTGACACGCCTATAGTTAAAGCCTTTGGCTTGTGGAGTTTAAAAAAAAACTGTTTTGTGAAAGTACTTAAAATCCCCCCCAATTTCTCATTTACGTAAGACATCTGTCGTCAGGTCATAGCGTCCACAGTTGAACTGGGAGACTTGTGAATAGGTTTCATGGATCCGAATTACCTATTGTCCGTTGGATATTTGGGGGGGGTGGGGGGCGCGGGTACAAAATTGCACTCTTCAGAATGTTACCTTCAATCTTTCATTTTCAGCGCCTTTCCTTTCTCTGCTTGCTTAATATGACATTTGTATCATTTGGTTCTTAAAGAGGTGGTATCTTCAGGAAAAATTAAGCCATTATGAATGTCTTTTTGTTGCTGAAAAATCTGAGACCTTGCCATTTCCCCTACATTTTTAAAGATTAGGAGAATGCATTGCCTTTCACCTGCTTTTTACGGGTGCTTAAGTTCAGAGTTGACTGCTATATCTATTTATTGATAATACATTCAAACATGTCCAGCTTTCAGGACATCCTTAAAGAAGTTCAAACAATTTTGTTAATTTGGCATTTAGATTTTTCATTCTGGTCTGTTAAATGTTATGTAATAATGAATGTTTGTGGGGGTAATCAAAATTAGCTTGTATACTTTTTTTTTCCACACAGCAATTTTTTTTTTTTTGCTGAGACTGACTGATGTACCAGAAGTTTTTAAACAAAAAAAATGTTGTACAATTTAATCTTGGTATTGATTTCTTCTTTGAAACCACTGTTTTACATTTTATATGGTTTATTTTTTAATTTGTGATTTTTTTCATGGAATTATTTTAGTTTACGACTGACAGATTATGGTTAGCTTTATTAAGATCATATGTTGGAAATTATTTTACAATTATTTATGGTTTCCCATATCCATCGATTTGCGACTTTAAATTCGGTTCACTAATGTTGATGGAATTTAGTCAGAACCAAACAGTTGCGCACTTAATGTAAGCCTCGCTCAATCTTCCTCTGCGTGTGCGTATACGCGTGTAAATGTGCCCTCGGTTTGCTGGCCTTCACGTCACTGTGTTGTGTGTATTGTATGATGTGATTGCAGTGCGTATGCGGGCAGTGAGGAAACTTCCATCACACAAACACCATGAGTGTAGAATGTATTGTTTTAATCTGTCTCTTTCCGTCAAAGTTATTCTATTGATTATGTTAGGTGCTGTCTTTTTGGTGATTTGAACGCAAACAGATGACGCACAGACACGTTTTGTTAGCTTTATTGGTGCGTGTGTAGGATAGATCCGTCTGAGACTTGTACTATTTACAATAGTAGTAAAGACTGAGTTTGGTCATTCTAATTTCCATTGTTGGCTGACAGAACCAACATGGTGACCTATTTATTGTTTTTGTGAGGCATTTATGAAATTATTTACAGGATTAGAAACAGGATTTGGGAATTTGAGTGTACAGTGGAACTGGGATACCTTTGTATGTTTTTTGTAAATATTGCTCTTTTGTATTCAGTGGATGTTTTATTAGTATGTTTTATTTGGCAAAGCCTACCAGTGGTTTTTGAGGCCAGTGAGTGAATAACTCACGGGAGAAATTTGATTCGCATTTGCCTGTTTTAGTTCTCACTTAATTTTCTCCCTGTGTTTGTTAATTTGTAGAAAAATATCTAAAGAGAGCAAAGCTTTACAGTTTGTACTGCTGATCATTTGACAGATTTTGATGTTTTCTACAGCTGAGGGTGTTATGTCCTTGCGATTTAAAGTTGGGCAAATAAATTTGGCCTTTGTAGGCTAATCAGTACTGTAGTGTTTACTTAACTGTAAACTGTGAGACAACTTTTGGTAATAAAATCTGTCATTTGATATCTGGGTTGCATCCGATATGTCAAGTTATACGGATGGACTTTATACCCATTAAGTGCTCCTCTGCTTTATTTTAATGTTCATCAAAATTTCTCTAGATATACTTTTCTGTAAATCTCAAGATCCAATCGACATGTAGATGTTGGCCTTATCTTTGTTCGTTTTTATTATTAGAACGGAAACCGGTCCTTGGCTATCCAATTTGCCTTGACATGCACGGAGACGTTTTATTCATGTGATTTCGCAATATAGTAAAATGGCTCATAGGACAACCCCGTTTTGGGAGTAAAAACATTTTTGAAACCCACTCTGTTTAAAAATATATAAAAATAATTACATTTTGACTGTACTTACAATAACAGTGTATACACGTGCGGCCGGTGACTTAGTCGATAGCTGACTGATCTAAAACATCTCGCCTGGCTAACTGCAATGACTGTTACTGTGTGATGTGAACGGGAGAAGATGTTTTGGTACTCGTCGTCATCCACTCGCATTCATGATTGTAGCGTATAGTTTGGTAGTAGGGCGTTCATTTAATTTCACTCCAGTTCGGTGAGTTGTTCAGTTAGCTAGCTATAACATTATCTGTATAACTAAGCTAGCTAGCAACTGGTGCTGCCACCGGCCGCATGAAAGCTAATTTACATTTCAGTTTGTGGTTAAAAGCTACAATTATGTGACTCAACACTCCAACCTGTGCGACTTTGATCTACCATTGTCACATCACTTGCTAAAATTGTGTTTTAAAGCCAAAATCCAATGGCAATGCTAAAATTGTTACATTGGTAGCTCGCCTCGGCCCGGGTAAGCTAGCTAACGACGTTAGACATTGACTTGGCCGTAACGTTTGCCTTATCAGCTGTTCCTGTTTCCTTAATTTGATGATAGTCCATTCAATCTATTGTGATCTCATCTTTAAGGTTATGTCTAGCTGAAATTTAACTTAACTAGAACACAATAATTATGGGTCGGCATCTTGATTGTGTTTACAGAATGAAGAAAGGACATCAATATGAGAGCTGACATTTACGTTAGCGATACATGCAAGGCAAGTATCGTTAGCTTGCTAATTAGCTACTACCTGGGATTTATTTTAGTTAACTAACGTGACGTCCAGTTATCTCGGGCAGACCGACGTTAAAGTTAATTTGTGTTTAGCTTTGGGCTGCTGATTTAGAGTGGGACACCTAATACAAGTGAACGTGTTCGTATTTCCAGACTCCCTTGGCCTTTACACCTTGCACATGTTGCAGTGCAACATATACACCCCAGTGAGTTGTTACAAATGAAAATGGATGCAATGTCTTTGTCAGGTCTTGACAACACGAAGCTAGAGGTGAGAACACCACTTGTATGTTTCTGGTGACCGAGAATCAGGCCACGATGGATTTCGGTGCGCCTTGCATTTGCCCATTAAAAAGTTGTAATTTCTTTAGGCCTTGGCTCATGACATTTACGCTGACCTGATAGAGGATGCCTGTTTGGGCCTGAGTTTTGAGGTGCATCGCGCTGTGAAACAGGGCTACTTCCTGCTGGATGAAACAGACCAGGAGGGCATAAAGGACTTTGGTAAGTGCCAGTGCTTTCAACTACTAATTTAATCTAGTTCTTATTATTGCCCCCTTTCAGGTTTGCAAACAACATTTCACCTCTGCATACAGAAATTGTTGACCAACCAGGAGTCGACATATTTGGGCAAGTGTATAATCAGTGGAAGAACAAAGAATGTGTATGTCCTAACTGCAACAGAAGCATTGCGGCCTCCCGCTTTGCTCCACACCTGGAGAAATGTCTTGGCATGGGCCGCAACAGTAGTCGAATTGCCAACCGCAGGTGAGCACGTCTTACACAAATATGAATTATTTATAATGGAAACATTAATTATCTTCATTTTGTAAAATAGTACTTATTTAATGTATCGTTTTTTTTATGTATTTACAGAATAGCCAGCAATACCAACATGAGTAAATCGGAAAGCGATCAGGAAGATAATGATGACATTAACGACAATGATTGGTCATATGGGTCAGAGAAAAAATGTAAGCACTTTGATACTAGATAAAGTACAGTTACATATTTTCCTCACTAGCAATAACAGTGTGCTTCTGATTCTATCTTTAAACCACAATCTCCTTTTCACAGGTAGGAAAAGAAAGTCAGATAAGGTATTTGTACAACTTTTGAAAACAAAATGTGTTTGCATTAGTAATAATAATCTTAATGTTGAAAGAGTAATGACTCTCTGTCCTCACTTTTAGATCTAGGTTGTTTAATGTTGGACTTCAATTAACGCTTGGATGAACCTTGAGTTTCTGTTGTGTATTTTTTTTGTGGTATATCATCTTATGTAATTTGTAATTTCTATTTTATGTTTTTAGAATTCAAATTCACCCAGAAGATCAAAATCTTTAAAGCATAAGAATGGTGAGTCAGTACTGATTGACATAGGTGGACCCCCGCATGCTTAGATTTGAAATATTTTGTTCAAATTTTCTTTTGATTTCTTTCAGGTGAGATTACTAACAGCGTCAGTGCAGATCCGTACAAGGCAAGTAGTTTCTGCTTGCCAACATTGCGAATTTGCTTTTATTGTACCTTTTAGAATTTTTAAGTATATTTTACTTTCATTATCCATTTGTTCCTGCAGTACAACTATAATACTGGGATAAATTATGAAGCACTAGACCCTGATGAACTAAGGTCTCTTTTGACAACGGTGAGCAGTATTCATTGGCCCACCACCGCCTATTAGCCGTCTATCACTGCAACATTTCTCTTATTGATTAATAATAACTTGTGTGTTATTTATTTCTGCTAACTGACATGTTATTCCTCACGGTTTACTGACTTACTACAGCAGTGTGCTGTGATCTCTGAGCATACACAGAAAATGTGCACCAGGTAAGGAATATGCAACTTGAACAACACAGGTATAAAGTCCTATATGTTTTTTTTTTGTTTGTTTTTGTTTTTTACATTGACTGATATGGTTGAGATTATATGGTAATGGATGCAGGACATAAAGAAACGTGGTTGCATGTTATGTGAAACTGTAAACATGATCAGTTTCAATGATGTGTTATGAAAATCATCATGTATGTTGGGGCAAACCTAAGGGTACACCGGTGGCATCTAAAATTCCATTCCATTTAATTGAGTACTTTTCCTCTTTTGAGTGAAGAGTGAAGTCTTTCCTATCATTTGGAACTTGGCATTACTTTTGTTTTCAAATTATACTACATAAAACAAATCTACATATTTTTAATCGCATTGGATTACAGCACACAATTCTGATTGGAAATTTAAAATTCTGCTGACTGTTGCCTGCAGTGGAGTGAGAGATTGATAAGACAAGGTCGGGGACCAACCTGTTATACCAAACCTATTACATTTATGCCAATCTGGTTGGTAGCGGCCTGCGTCTGCCCCATCTCTGTCCCACGTTTCCTGCTGCTATGGCCCTGAATAGACTGGGCCCCCTGAGCAGTGCAATGTGGGCAACCGTTTGTCAGGGATTTGTAATGCCGCGTTGTGTCCTGCCAGGTCCCAGCGGTGCCCCCAGCACACGGATGAACAAAGGAGGGCCGTCAGGGTGTTCCTCCTGGGTCCGTCTGCGTGAGTGTGCCAACCCTCCCCCCTTCTCCCTCGCACCTCCTAATGTTGATCAGCTTATGGGGTCCAATCTGTACTGTAGTTACAAAATATATCACACACCTTTGTGAATGATTTGTACATTTTCCTGGTTGTGGTTGACATCCTAATTTGTCGTCTAAGATTCGTGTTTAAGGCACCCAAAGTGTTTCGGGAGTGCAATTCTAAATTCTCGTGCCTGCTCTTACAAATCTTGTCTGAGGCTCTTGGTTTGCACTAATGTGAGTGGTTGTTTTGTCTCGTCAGGTCGTCGCTCCCTGATTCCGATGCTATGGCGGAGAGTTACACCTACGACGTCCCAGACGGACAGGGCCTCCTGAGTCGCCTGCAGTGGGATGGATCCTCAGACCTTTCGCCTTCAGATTCTGCCTCTTCCAAAGCCAGTAAGATTAGGCAACCTAGGTTCACAATATTAAGTAAACTTTATGACGTCATGCTTTGATGTTGTATTTATAATGGCAGGTAATTTGTAACTCTGTTTTTCATGTCCTTTTATCTGTAGGTGCCAACAATTCAGACTGTAGGCGACCCAAGAAAAAGAAAAGCAGCTGTGTTGGAGGTCCAAGTGGAGGAGGAGGGAGCAGCAGCAGCTCTCAGACTACCCTCAATCTCAGCCTGTCCAACAGGAAAAAGAGACCCAAACTGGCAGCCCTATCAGCCCCCGGTATCTACAACGACCTCAACTAGAATAATTTCCGTAGGCTGCCACCAGCACCACAACAAATTGAAGAGGGCAGAAGTAAATAAAGTGAAAATATCAAAATGATTTAGTGGTAATATTTAGCATTCGCAGGGCCTCAAACAAAAAACATTCCTCAAACTTGCGCTAGAAACACATGTAAAGATTACATAGTAGTCAGCTCAACCAGAGATCCAGTGTATTCTCTTACAAACACTGTTCATGGAATCACTTAAGGCAGTTACATCTGAAGCTGATATGGTTAGACGTGATATGTTAAGATAAAATGTCTGCTTAGGAGCAGACTGGTGGGCTCAAATGGCCTAAAACACCAAAAGATATTGTCTTTATCATAGGCTTGTCAGTAATGGCATTGCATTGCACAGTTGTGTTTGATTTTGGTGTGAATGTTGAGGGGAATAGGTTGTAGTTGTGTGTGTGTGTGTGTGTGTCTGCTCAATTGTACTTTAAGATATCTATGCATCTCTGAATGTGCCATGGATGTGTTCCGGTATGGTTATTTTGACCTTTCTGTTTACATTGATCTGTATATTTAACTGTGGCGTTGTATGTTAAGTAAGATGTATATTATTTGTCTATTCACAAAATTGTAAATTCAGATTTTGATATGTATCATGAGGCATTTTTTGGTACGCTTATATTTGTAAGATGTTTGTAGTTATTAATAATCATGAAACTTAACCACAATTTATGCATTAATCTTTCTGAATACCTGTTTGGTTATCAGTATATTTTTTCATCACCAACCTGCTTTGACTAGCAAAGACTAGTGATCTCAACATTAGATTCCATGTTTTTCCAGGAACTCCATATAGTGCTTTCTGCATCAGTGAAGTTAATGCTTTTGCATGCCTGTTATTTTTTTGATATTCTTCTTTTCATTTCTATATTTGCTCCAGTGAGTATCATGTCTCTTCAGAACAATTTATTTAAGCCCATGATTGAATCCTTAGTTTTAGAGTGGTTTAAGTCTATTATAGTGTATTTAAGTACCTAGTTGGGTCTTTCTAATATAAATACTTGATGTGCACTATGAATCTTGATAATAAACCGTTGTCCTTAAAGTTATTCATTTTTACTTCTTTTTAATTCTATCTCATTGTTGAGCAAGTGTGTTAAGAGTCTATTTTAAATATACCATGTTATCTTTCTTGGCCTTTATCTATTCTGGGCTTTGCATGTCTACACAAACTTGAGTCTCACGAGCCCTTATTTAACAAAAAGTTAGTAATTTCAGCAGCATCTTTGGATTCTTTCCAAACCGAGAACTCAAGAAATGTTGGCCCTTGGTAGAAACAAGAAAAAAAGGCTTTGTCAACTTGACCTCGCACTCAAAATAGCCCTCCAAAAATGAAAGTGAAAAACTAAACAAAAAGCTTTCAGTGACGTCTTTTTCTGTTTTGGGAGAAACGCAAATACTTTGTGTCGCAACATCTTCCTACTTAATTGAAAAAGGAAGGGATAGATGATCATATGAAAGTTCCCACAGTAAAACCAAAATTAGAATTTACCTCGAGAACAATTCTGATCATTTTAATATGCTTTTTAACAAATGTTTATAGGAAAAAATATGACTTCTTGTGAGGTTAAGATGTCATTTCCAAAAGGCTATTATTGAAGTAGGAAATGTCTTCCTGAATGGTATGCAATTGTCATATTAAAAGTAACACACGTGATTTGAAACTCTAGGCTTTAATCCAAGTCAGCACTCTGGCCTGTGAAACATAGTAGGGGAATCAAGAGATTCTAACAAACAAGTTATGACAGTGCCTCCACCCTCCCCTCTTCAACCATCAAGTGCCAGATGCAGATTCATTCGTTTCATTCTATCATTGTATGTACAGTAAATACAACATATTTACAGTCTTTAAAAAAACAAAACATAAAGCATTGTCTATTATTTTCTGGCAATGATGTTTAATAGTAAAATTATTTCTAAAGATAACAATGACATTGGACAAACATTTTAAATCAACTAACATTCTTGGAGAAGTCAAGCCTTGCAGACGTGGATAGCTTACTTTCATCAAAGAAACAGAATAGACTAGATTTACCAGCACACAGCAACAGTGAGTGGTTTTGAAAAGATTCAAGTCTTTATCTTATATAATTTGCAGAAAATGTTTTCATTACTCAAAAACATACTACAAAAACAGTGAAATATTAACAAATGGTGTATAAAATAAGATGAGTCCATGAAAGCATTATCCTACATTTTCCAAGAAAATCAAACAAAAATCAGACTATATCAAGCCAAACAGTTTGGCAAAGAAACCTATCAGAGGCCAAGTTGAACAAGAGGCCGGAAGTCACGATAATCATTATACCCTGTACAGATTAAGAGGGGCCGGACCTACGCCAAGCCACCCAGTCTCAAACAAGCAAAATTATGGCCCAGTGTAAGATGAACCTCACACTAACCCACACATTGCAGATAATTGGATAATCAGCATTTCTTTATTGTATAATCTCTCACCTAAAGATTGATCCTGCTGCATGCACAACACAGACACCCGCACTCCTACTGTAGCAAGTCAGACAGCTATGTTCCATCAGCATCAAGACCCCCTGGGTCTTTACATGTCTCTCTCTGAAAACAATCTGTTATTGTTGTTTTGACTATTAATCTCTCTTATAAATCATGCCAACATTCAAATGTAAATAGAGGAATTATCCTCTCATCCTGATTTCCCAGTCTTCTGTCCAAGTTAACGACTGTGCATCCCAAAGATTAGAAAGCTGAAAAACACAGTGACTCCAACTAGGGAGATCGTCGCTGGCGCCGTGAAGAACTGCCTGTAGTTGATACGAAAATACCACACCACAGCTAGCATTACCACAAACACAGGCACCACCAAGCTACTGGTGCTTAGAGCTACACCTGCAGCTCTTATTCCTCCCGAGACCCCAGCCCCAGTTCCAGGGCTGGACCCTGGTCGAGCTGCCTCCTCCGGGCTGGCCTCCCGCAGTGCTTGTGAGACATGGCAGTGGATCACACTGTTGTGTGCAATGTTGAGGGACAGTAGCGTCCGTTTAGGATCCTGGAGCAGCTGGCCCTGGTATATCAACTTGATCTGACACTCTCGACCTGAGAAGTACTTGCTGGGCAATTGAGAGACAAAAAAAGATTTATTTATTTTATTAAGTTTAAATACCAACACACAGAGTCTTTCCTATGTGTAGCAATTTGTGTAGGGGTACTCTACTAACCTCTTCAATAAACCAACTGTATCCAGGGGGTTAAGTACTGCCACCTCTTCAGTGTCATTCAGGAACTTTAAACGGATAAGGATGCTGGTGGTGGACACCACGGACTTCTCAACCGTTTTCTCCACATAGTCTTCCTCATCTCGTTCTTGTTCTTCCTCCTCCTCCTCATCGTCGTCATCCTCCTCTTCGTCTTCATCCTCGTCATCGTCCTCATGACAGTATCTATGTGGTTTCTTGCTCTGGATGTTCAGCAGTAAATCGACTGCAGAGTCTGCAGCAAGACCCTCACCTGTTCCTTCACTGTCTCCTCGCTCTGACCCTGGCTCACCTTCTTCTGGCTTGTTCTCCTCTGACGGGGGAGGCGTCTGCTGTTCGGGTGTATCTGTGCTCTGTGACCCTCCACTGTAACTGTCGTGGCCCCCCAGTCCGATGAGAGAGGCATGGGCCCCAACTGTCAGGATGGTACCCATGATGTGATCACCCCGATCTGCCACGTGCGTAGACAGCCAAGCAAAGACCAAGGCCAGGAGAAGGAGCAACACCCCTCCTGCTGCAGTCACCTCATCTCCCATCCCATCCATCATGGTCAGTGCACACACCGCCATCGCTGTTCTTAAAACTAGTAAAATATACAGTAAAATTATCACAGTAATTAATAGTCTCATAAAATAGATACAATTAGGATTGAATGAAGTTACAATGGGGGGAAACTTGTTTTACCAGCTTGATGAATAGCTAGCAACTTGCTAATGATACCATGTTAACTTCAGTGCTAGCCAACTGCTAATGCTAATCAGGCAACTTTGCATAACATTAGCTAGTTGTAATTGTTGATTAGCTAATAGTTGATTAATTTGCCTGTCACACCTTACTTGTTTAGATTGACATCTGGCCATTTGTCATACCACTTGGCTATCAGCCATTGTAACATACACTCGTACACAACTAACTAACGTTACCCCAATTTCAGAAACAGAATTTCCAAAACTCTGGATACTCAATCTGGAGGAATCTAACTAACATTAGCCAATTTACCTAACATTAAGCAGCCGGCTAGCTAGCTGGAACAACAAACAAGAAGAGAACGCTAAAGTTAGGTAGCTAGCTAGCAATAGAACACAAACACAATTACCAGCTAACTAGTTAGCTAGCAAGCTTGCTGACCAAGACGACCTTCGATTTTTTTAGCAGCTGTTGTTCTACATGGTGAAAACATGTCTGAAATGTTACAAATTGACACGCACATATCGAAATAAAATTTCAACAATTTACTGGACATATATCTTCTTACCTGCTATGTAATCAAATCATGGTTGAAAACATGCTATATTGCTAATTTGGCAACAGCAAATAAATTTCACGTAAACATTGATGTTACGTCACCCAATGAGGGAAGCGCTTGTTTTGCAAGCTATGTTCTACCTGCCCAGATTTTGTAGAAGGTGTCACCAAACAAATAAATTAGCTTTTATGAGTGTTATAAATGCCAAACATCTATTACAATATTAAAGAATACTAATTGGAATTTACATAGACTCATGAATAATATCTTGTTTCCAAATTTTTATTCTAATCTGAGTCTAAGGTAAAAATTACTAACAAAAATAACCACACACTTCTCACATTTTTTATTATGATTTATTACATTACATTACATTACATTACATTATTGGCACACTGGAATTGCTGGCCCACATAGCTAATCATTTTCATCGGAGCTGCCTGTCATTACCAAGCAGCAGATATTCTTTCATAGAATTGGGAATGTCCAGTTTATTGATGGCTGAGTGGCACCTGACACCTAAGCACTGACGCACAGCACAGCGGCACAAGTGCTGCAGACAACGTGGCTGACCCCTCATCTGAACCACCAGGTCAAAGAAAGACTGATTCTCCTGAGGGGGAGAGGAATAAAGAGAGAGAAAACGGAGTAGTTGATCAGTTGAATGCTATTACTACAAAAACTAGAAACGTATATCAAATGTTGCAAAAATAAATGAAGAAAATAAAACCTCCAGTGTCTCAGTTGGAAGAGTTTCCATCAATTCTTCACATGCTGGGACAACAGTGTAAGAGTTTAACATCACTTCCAGAGTGGCAGGGGACAGAGCACACAGCTTCAGATTCTGTAATGGGGAGAAAACATCACATCTATGTCAAACAATACCACATCAGTCAGCAGCTAATTATGGTAATTATGTTATGTCTGACCTTAGATAAAGAAGGTTGAGCACCGTGATTGAGAAGTGACCGGGCTAGTGCCTCAGGATTCTGGTGTGGATAATCCTCCACCACCTTTGCGGGATGAAGAAAAAAATCAGATATTTCCTTGCAGACTCTTGGATTCTTTGACGTCACACTTTCTCATCTCTAATGTAAACCCCCTCATCATCACTCACCTGCAGGAGACAGTCCATAGGAGTGTAACCTGCACTGTTAGCTACGTCTGCCCTGGCTCCGTAGTGGAGGAGGGTATCAGCAATGCGCGGTGTGCAATTTGCACAAGCATTGTGGAGAGGAGTGTGGTGCTTCCTCCCTGCGGTGCAGGGGTCCGCTCCGGCTACCAGCAGCATCTGGACCACACGGTGGTACCGCCCTGCCTCAGCTGGCCTCTCAGCACCAGAGCAGGCCGCATTCAAGGGGGTCTCCCCCTCTCGGTTCTTGGCTAAAACGTCTGCGCCAAGTGAGAGAAAGAGCTCCACGTGCTCCTCCAGACCCCGCCGAGCCGCCACATGCAGGGGAGTTAGCTTGGTTTCTCGGGTCAACACGTTCACCTCCGCTCCACCACTTAGCAGCAGCTCGGCACACCTAGAACACGAATGTGTGATAACTTTAGACCTCCATAAACTACCAGCACCAAATTTCATGGTGGGAGGTGTCGTCTTTGTAGGTGCAGAATTAATGTACCATCAGATATACAGTACTGTGCAAATGTTTTAGGCAGGTGTGATGTCTTTAAAGTTAGAAAAAAAAATATATAAAAGGATAAATGTTAATTGTTTATTTTTTTTTATCAATTCATAAAATACAAAGTGAGGGAAAAGCAAATCTGTGTCAAATCAACATTTGGTGGGACCACCCTTCGCCTTCAAAACAGCATCCCCAGCCTAAAACTTATGCACAGTACTGTATGTGTCTCTCAGGGTTTGACTGGGTTTGTCACCTTTAACTCAACAGAGGGCTCAGTCTGGAAGGCCTGTGCCAGTGGTCTTACTCACTGGAATGACTGGGAGGTGGTGCACAGGTGGAGGGGTGCACTGCCGTCCGCTGACAGAAGGTCTGGGTCCGCTCCACTGGAGAGCAGGAGCTGCACACAGACAGCATGGCCTCCTATGCAGGCATCATGCAGGGCAGTGTTGCCCCCAGGGTCAGCATCCACTTCTGCCCCGCGAAACAGCAGCTCCTCCACACAGCCGCTGTGCCCTCTGCTGGCTGCCAGCCGCAAGGCGGATGTCTGTTTAACTTTGGAGCTCAGGGTCCAAATACCTGACAAAAGGTAAAGTCTTTCTGACTGAAGCGATTTAAGGTGGATATGAAGAAGATACTTTTATCAACTGGGTTATGGCAGTGGTGTTGCAAAAAACTTTGATAATAATTTATGATCTCTGGTGACAGAATCCAATAAGCCTTGATGATTTTGGGTTTCCTACTTTCCCCTACTGTCCCATTAAGTATACAAATGTAAAGGGGAACAGATAAACACATACCCATCTCTGGAGCCCACATCATCTCCTCATGCACTGTCTCCATTAATGCATTGACCATAGTAGGGTCCTTTAATATGGCATAGATTCCCTTCATGTCACCACACATAAAGGTGTTGTGAACAGCAGGGTCTCTACAGCAGACTGGTGGTGGTGGGGCCCTGATTTCCTGGAGGCGCTGTTGCTGTCTGGGAGGAGGCCGGGGGGCCTGCGCCACTGGAGCTCTAGTCATGGCCCTCCTGTGAGCCAACATCCGCCGTGCCTCCTCCCACTCCTGAAACTCTTGCTCCACTCTCTGTGAGCGTAGCGAGGCAGACGAGAAAGAAAGTGTTTCCCTTGACATGACAGTTAATTCTGCTGTGTCCTGGCAAAGGAGAGTCAGTGGGAAAAAATTCAGCAAAGAAGTCAGGACATACTTTCAGGACATTTTGCGACCAATTACGGTTATTGCTCACTAGGGGACGATATACTCTTCTTTTGAAGAATTAAAACACACAGTTTTAGCCTCCATTTAGGGTTCCATGCAGTTGTTTACTTACCCTTAAGAAAATAGTTTTCAAAGATTTGTTCCGGCTCTGATGGATTTCGTTTGTTGCTCTCTATATGCCAAGATATTTTATATTTTGTTTTACAGAGTACGTTTTAAATGTCCTGTTGGAGAAGTGCAGTCGCAAGGTTTTTCTCGCACTTGATGTCTGTGCTTGTTATAAATAGATAGTGATGCAAGGTGATACTTGGACATGCATACAAACAATTGCCCAGTAGATGGCGATATTGTTTTACTAGACTTTGTTGGACCCTTGCACGCTAGTAAACATTGATGACGAAGCACGTTTTGCTTTGACGTGATAGCGGCGCCAACCTCACGTTGCTTTTGAAGTAGTCTCACAAAACTGATCACTTTCGCAATGTCATTTTCAAAGATTTCATAAAGAATGGTTCATTTAATTTGATATACCGTTATTATATGAACTATGTCCGTCTTAATTGATCAGATTTTGCTTCAATAATTTTCTCATGAATTTGCAATGGTAAGTAAGCAGTTCGTTACCTCCTCTCGAGTTACTAATCCCAGCACATTCAGCTAATTTAGCTAACCACACATTAGCTTGCTGATTTATTTACTAATAGTTACAACCATTAAATTGCCAAGATATTGAACAGCTAACTTGCACTAATTAACGTGTTGTGTGACATTTCTTAGACCTGCAAATGGAATGGATTTTTCAGCGTTGGTGAGGACTTTGATGATGAGGTGAAACTGCATATCAGTGCCAGCTGGTTACAATATAATGATGTCAGTGTGCACAATTATTTGATAATTTTTTTAAATTGGTATTTAGTAAAACCATCTACGTCTCTCTCTCTCTCTCAGGACCTGCTAGGAACAGACTGGTCTGCCCCCTCAGTGCCTGGTCAGGCCAATGTGTCCAAGGTAGCATCATCATCCAATGTCCTGTGTGAAAGTATTGTTGCTACCAACTGCCAGAAAACTTTTACTGAAAGCACAGCTGTCATTGGTAATGGTCTGGGGTTGGAGAAAAACACACAGCCTGCTGCAGTCGGACAGGCTGTCTCTTTGGGTTTTCGACAGCTCTCTAAGTCTGTTCCGCAGCACTCCTCACCTCTCTCGGTCCCTCCACCCCGCCCTCCCTCCCCTGGTAGAGGCGAGTGTACTGCAGCTCTTCAACACAGCTCAGCAACGGTTCAACAGACCAACTTGAGCACTGGAGGGCAGCAAAATACCCCTGTTCCTCATGATGACTTTGATGATTGGGATGTTGACCTGGCAGATCTGGATGAGAGTTATCCTCAAATGGCCACCCAGGCTGTTGTTGACACTGCATCCTTAGCTAAAAGGCTGCGGCCCTCAGCCTGTCCTGGGGCTCAAACTGTACATAGTGTGGGTCTGGGAGGGTTTAGTTCTTCAATCCAGACGTCCGGACCTTCTACTAGCAAACTGCCTGTTGGCTCTTCCTCCAATGTACCTTTCCTTTCTCCCGCCCCACCGCGCTCTGCTTCTGTCCCAGCCCGGCCACAGAGCCCTGGTGTCTTCCCTGGCCTCACCACCGCTTTGCCCTTCTCCAGTCCTTTCCCCAAGCCCGCAACTCCCAGGCCAGTCAGAGGGACCCCCCAGCCCCAGAGACATTGGGCCACGCCTGGAGCTCATAGCCCCAATCTGTTTGACGCCATATCTCCAGGGGCTTCCTCAGCTTCCTGCCTTATCCCTCGCCCCCTCCACACCCCCATCCTCACGAACCACTTGGTGCAGCTCGTGTCGGCCTCTAACAGAACCCCTCAGAGAGCTTCCTCGAACCCCAGCCGGCCCAAGACCCGCCGCTTCCCCGGACCTGCAGGACTGCTGCCTCAACAGGTGGGGATTATCTAGCAAGCAAAGCAATTGTCCTCCTGGCCCGTTTTTCTTGTTCATGCTGTTGTTTACAGAATGAAGAAACATAGGCCTGTTTGTTCTATTGATGTTTAAACAACTGTGTTGCCTGTTCTAATTTGTGCTGTGAATTTGTTATTCAGCCTGGGGCTGTGCCTCTCCTTATACATACAGACAGACATCTCCCTGGTCTATTGGATGTGTTTTCTGTTGAATTGTAACTCTATTTTGCTCTCTGCTGCAGCCCCAAGGACAGAGCCTGGATGACATTGTGGTGGCCATCCCTCAGACACCGGCTCATGGTGCTATGGCTCGCTTGCCCAGTCAGGTGACAATGGCCCTTTCGCTGGGAAAACTACAACATGCTCATGTGAAAAGAGATTGGATCACAGCGAGGAGATGGATTTGCACTCCACCAATGCTATCCATTTTGGTTTGTTAACGTACCACGCTGTTTCTGACCGTGCATTTATGTGTCTGGTGTGTGTCTTTTTTGTGTGTGTGTGTCCAGGTCCCTAGTTCTCAGAACGAGGAAGAGGAGTTTAGCGGAGGTCCCTGGGCGGCCATGAAGGCTGAAATGGGATTGGACGAGAGAAACCCCTCCTGTTTCCTCCACTCTTACAGCGTTGTCATGGTTAAGCGCAAGGTGCCCAGCCCTGTCAATCATAATTATTGGTTTTTGTAACCTACAAAGATGAATGAGGTGTCTACTGAAAAGTGAGCATGGTGGTCAGCTGAAGTGAAGCATATCTGTAGTCTTGGTCAAAAGCACATACCCAGTGCCATATTTCAATGCCAAATTCATACACTCCTATCGGTGACCAATATTAAACCAGCAGCTTTTTGTTCACTGTTAAGTAATCTGAAAGCCAACATACACACTAAGTCAGCATAATGTTTTTTAAAATAGTTATTTTTGTTATTTTTCCCCCTGTAAAGAAGGTACAGTTCACACATTCAAAACTGTAGGTCAAGGTCAGAAAATACATTATTATATAGAACGGCGTTTGCACTCTGCAATCAGGCCTCCTATGATATTTATCATACATATGAATGTTTAGATCCCAGCGAGATCACAACATGTTCCCCTTCTTTTACCACGGTTGTTGTTCCATGGTGGCATAGGTCTGTCATAATCAGGACAAATGACAAAGCGATGCCTGGGGCGTGTGCCGTTATTATCGTCAACACAGCCCACTCATCAATCATTCTTTACCAGGCGCTCTGCCATTTCTCCACTGTCTCTGCATGGCAGCACTGATGGCCACCCTGCGTGAATAATGCCTGAGTGATTTACATCCAGGGAAACTGACGAGAGGCAGTTGTGTGAATTTGCTTTGTACAATCCAAACATGGTGGCCACCCGGTGGCCATGCCACCCCACTAACGCTCTGCCTGGCTCTACCTGTGCACCTAGGCTGCCCTCAAACAGCTGGCGAAGAACAAGGTGCCGAACATCGCGGTGATACTGAAGAGCATCCTGCACACACACGCCGACGCCAAAGCTGTGTTCAGAGACCCCACCGGTAAGGGCCACGGAGAGGTACACACACACACCCACACCCAATAAATCCGAGATCAAAGAGCAGTAGGTAAACAAGGTGCTGTGCGTGCTTCGTCGGCCTCCAGACAGACACACGCCCGCTGAGAACTCCTCTGATGGAACGCCACACATAGGAGGATCAAGAGTTCAGCCACTGTAATGTGCTTGATTAGGCAAATCGCACGCACACTCAAACTCACAGACTGCAGTCCAGTGGGAGACATCTGCCCTCACCATTATTCCTAAAGGCCTCATTCCTTTTTTTCCCCTTTCCCCATCCTTTCAGTCCTCTCGTCTCCCTCTCTTTCTTGCAATATCTCTTACAGTTTCCCGTTTCGTCTCTGAGGTCCCCCCGGTAGTTTGGCACTAAGCTGGTTATGGATGCCCTTGTAGAGGCAGCTGATTTAAAGAGGCACTCTACCTAGAGACTCCCCACGGGAGCTGAGTGCTTATTAGTGGTTCCATCACCGTGGATCAGCATCGGCAATGAGGCAGTGCAACATAGCTGGTCACCAGGGACAATTTAGTCAATAAAGTATGTCTTCCCCCCTCATTATGTGTGGCCTTATGCCCAGTCCATCCTCTAGGTCTGTGAACGGTGGTTTGTCCACCTATTCTGTAGGAATTGATAACGATTGGTTTCCGTCTGAAGGGGTTGGAGGTTTGAATATACGTTTAATTGTAATTTAATTGTGTAAGCGCCTTCTCTTTATGCTGATACGGTATGTCACAGCTTTCGGTCGTGTGTGTTTGTGTGTGTGTGTGTGTGTGTGTGTGTGTGTGTGTGTGTGTGTGTGTCGGCAGGGGAGATGCAGGGCACAGTTCACAGGCGCCTTCTTGAGGACAGGCTAGGGGAGCTCAAGACTGGAGCCGTATTGCTACTGAAGCAGGTAACCATCTCCCAGCACTGTAACGAACAGCATATTACCTCAGACACTATGAAGGACACCATTTCCTTTAATGCAATCATTCGTTAAACATTTGCACTCAAGAGTGTTGAGCATTTTCTCTATGCAACGTCAATAAGGCTCAGTCACCCTGCCTCTGTTTTCCGTGGACAAAGGTCGGCGTGTTCTCCCCCTCAAACCGTAACCATTACCTCAACGTGACGCCTAATAACTTGCTTAGGATCTATCCACCGGTCGGCGTCGGCCTTTCCTCCACACCTCTGCCTCCTGTGGTCCTGGTAGGTGCAGAACAATAGAGTTGAGTTGTTTCACTCCGCAGTGTATCAGTAAATGTTTCACCATTGTGCCGTGCAGGAGCAACTGCCAATGCCGTTCGCTCCCTCCAATGACGTGCCAGGGCTTCCCGTGTCTCATATGGAGTTGGGTTTTGCTGATGACAAGGAGGAGGAAGTGAGCAAGGAACCATGCCGGCCCTACCCGACACTAGCAGACTCCAGAGCTGGCTGCAGTGGGGCTCCCCAGATACCCTCTGTACCTCCCACACAACAAGACCAGGCCTGGGAAGAAGGTTGTGTGTTTGTGTGTGTGTGTGTGTGTGTGTGTGTGTGTGTGTGTGTGTGTGTGTGTGTGTGTGTGTGTGTGTGTGTGTGTGTGTGTGTGTGTGTGTGTGTGTGTGTGTGTGTGTGTGTCTGTCTCTGTGTCTCTGTCTCTGTCTTCGTCCTGATCCTTTTCTGTTTTTTTGTGCAGATGATGACTTGGATGAACTCCTTGGGGAGTTGCCTGTGGAGACCTACAGCCTCTGACATCCATTTTGCCCCCTTGGTGACTCATATATCGCTGTTGACCCAACCTCCTCTATGGCCTTGGACATCGAATGGAGATTTAGACACTACCCCCTCTCCTCATGACCGTAGTGCACAACAGTGCCACAATACGTGTTATATATTATTTGTATATATTGAAAAGGTTTTTTGTTCAGATAACGATTCAAATGTTAATTGTAAGCTTTTGGTTTAACACAATAGATATATAGATGATGGAAAATGGCTGGAAAATGTTTGTCAACTCAATTACAGTATGTTGTGTTCTCTAAAATAATCAAACAATAACTCATTAGCAACATTTGTTTTGATTTTACCCTTCCACTTGTCATTAGATGGAATAATTAATACTCCCAAATCATCTGCAATTTTGAATCAGGCATGAAGGCCAATGTCTGCCGTGGATTTTAGTTATCCATTATTCCATTTTGAATTCATTTCTTGAATTTTGTTTTTGAATTGCATTAATAAGAGGCATATTGTTAAAGTGAACGAATGCTGTGTGAACTTGAGTACCATTGGTGAACCATTAGAATGCTTTCTGCTGCCAAAGTTATTCTCCCCATTTTCTGTCTGGCTGCCCCAACCTTTTTGGCCAGCATTGCTGTGGTCCAGCCTGTTTACCTTGCATTAAAACCATGTGGAGATGGATTTTGAGGGGTTTAGAGTGTCTGTGGAGCTAAAGCCCCCTTCCCTACCTGCCTGGCCAAATATATTTACCCAGCTCAGTCTAGGGTGGCTGGGGGTGTCTCAGCCTCACAAATAGGCTCTTATCAGGGCTGGGCCAGCAGGATCAGAGATGACTACCCTAGCTCTGCCAAACACTGCCATCCATCTCCCCAGCACTGCCCACAACCCACACTGTAGGGTAGGTGTGTGCTTTTGTCTTCAAATTTTGCCCCATAGAGCCGTTTTGTCGAATACATATTGATCCTTTTCATGTGTTTCTATGGCTTAAGTCCTCATGGTGTTATATCAGCAGAGGGCCGTGTCCCACCATTCTCCCTACCATTCTAGCTGTTTTCTCCCCCTTCCGGTGTAATTTGTTGGTATTTATTGTTGGAAACAATTGAATATTATCCTTTTTATTTATTCTTTATATTTGTCTCCTTATATTACATTTTGAGCTGCTGCTTCTGAGGCTAATGGAGGTTTAATACATTCCGAAATAACATTTATTATTTATTTATCTATATCTATCTAGCTAAGGCTTGTCATACAATAATACACAATAATACATGAACACCTAAAGTAAAGTTAACTACCATTTCTTAGCTGAAGTCGACTGACGCTGCGTCTCAATAACCATACCATACTATATAGTAAGGCAAAAAAATAATGCATGCAACAGTACATACTTTGCAAGCGCATCTGAAGTACCTACTAAAAGAAAAAAGTTGTATGCGATTTGAGATGCAGCGTGAGTCTCGTGACGATTTGCCATTTCGGTTACAGTAGTACATTCAAATCAAGCTGAAGAGTAGATAGAACGTAAGTTTAGACAGGAACCCTTCTGTTGTAAATTAAGTCTCGTAATTTAAGTGAAATTGTATTAAGTTTCCAATTAGTTCATATGTCATTCAAATGTACTTATATTTTACCCAGTGCGTTGTAGCTGAAGTATGACGACAGCTAGCTAGACTGTCTAGAGACTAGTTGGTTAACTTATGCAATGCTTGGCATTGGTCTGCATTCAGCTTGTTAATAACGAGTCACCACCTGTTCGTGACCACAATGACTGCTCCAATGTGTACACCACGCTCTTTTTTGGCTATTCCCATGTTAAATTCGTCAGTTTATTTGCAGTAAAAAAGAATAGTAAGTTGAGAGTAGCCTACTAAGTTAGATATTGTAATGCCGTAAATATTCAGTGTATGCATGGCACCAGTTATATGAAGCTGTAATGTTGTGCTGTTGTATTAGGATACAGCGAAAGAACATAGATGTCATGAAGACTGATAGTTCAGAGGTGGAGGTGAGTGAAGAGGCTGCACTTCATGGCGTTTGGGATCAATTAGTACTACTACACACACCCGTTTCGAATGTTATCACTCTATTGAATGGGCGTTATCAGTGATCAGCCTCACAGATATGGGTCAGTAGAGGCCTGCTACACGTAAGGTTGAGAAGGCCTACCCGGGTGACAGCAACTAACATAATCATGCATAATTAAAGTTTTGCACGCACACGCCCCTCCATTAAATTGTCTAGGAACCCGGGCTCGCTCTGTAGAAAAAAAAAGTTGACCGATTGTCCTCTTATAATTAACACTCTGCCCACACCGTCAAATCAGCAGTGCGTTCTCTCTATTAATTTGATCAAATGATAGCACAGCAATCCTGCTTGCATTTTATTTTTCTCAGATTTAGACTTAAGTTATAGATTAGGGTTATAGATAGTTACCTTTATTGTAACTATCAGCAATCCAAGTGAGACTAGGGATGCTTCTTCTTTCTTAAGGAATCGGTTTGCCATTCAGTGGCAAACTGAGTGATATTGTCCGATCTATGTAGCAGATGGCCGGACTTAGGCTGTGGAAAGTAACCGTAGCAGCAGTCAAATAAGGCAACCCTGCGTATTGAATCGGTGTTGTAATATGGTGAACCTTTCACTTCACAACAATTGAAAGGCAAAAGGAAAAAAAGCTTAGCAGGACACATACATGGGCATAACCTGTAGAGGAGTTTTACTTCAAAACCGAAAACTGGTGGTCAGATTCATAGAACCCCAGAAGGTTCAGTATCCTAGAACTGTCTGAGCATCAATATATGGTTTCTTTAAATGATAACCTTTCAGCGACTGGGACAAGGTAGGCAAGGCCAAGGGTTTGTGAAATAAATTAAATTATACATTTAGTAATTTACTGTAAATCCTGAAAATTAAGAATTAGTCGTGTTTATATAGGATTAAGTCAATCCATTTAAGACTAATAGCTAGGCTTTTGCCAATAAAATTGAGGCAAATCTTCAGCCCAGCATAATACAATCCCCGTGAAACTATGCTCATTACATCAATGGCAAAGGAGATTTGCTTAATTAAGTAGTTAAGAAGACCGCAAACCCTGCAGCTGTCTGAGGGCACAGCAAATATAATTGGGGGATCTGCTGACAGATAAAATGTTTTTGGTGTGTACTTCAGTGAGATCGAGAAATATGTGTGTGTGGTAGGCTACATGTCATCAGCCCTAAATATTTCTAAGTATATAAATCTTTTTAACCGAACTTTTTGGGAAATACCCTTAACACCCCCAAGACAGGGCCCATGTTTTTAGATTATTTCTATGGCTAAAACTACAGTATATGGAAGTTTGTGAATCCCACAAGAGTTGAAATAATTTTAGCTTTAACCACAAGAGGGCAACGGGTGGGGCATGCTGCTAGCACGGGAGCTGGCCAATGTGGTGTAGTCGGTCCCATTTAGGTCTTTGTAGATATGACTATGTTAGGCATAAGGTTTCAGGCTATGTAGTGGTATTCTCACTTTATTTGGCGTCCAGGAAAAGACAGCGAATAGAACGCTAAGCTGCGATAGGCTGGTAGTAATGTGGAATCAGATCAGAACTCATGTTGTCTGTTCAATTGTATTCATCATAAAATTTTATTCATTATATGTTTATTTTACCTTTTTGTGTTACGAATGTCTGGCCTTTTATTATATATTCACCCCTAGCATATTGTTATGACTGCACAAGCAATACCTCTTCGGCCAGCCACCCTATCAGCAATCATTGATGCATTTTATAAATGGAATTAACCAAGGTCATATAATATCCCTAGACAAGACAAAAATTGAATGGAGTGCCAGAACATGATGAGACAATCACGCTTTAAAGATGTAGTCGATAATACCAGCAACATCATTGTTGATTATTTCATACCCACATGAAGACATCTCCATAACCATTAGTTATTAATTGTCTTAAAGTTCTATTTTTTTACTCTCATTGTTCTAGGACAGTAGTACACTAATAGTGGTAAACACCTAAAGAATAGGGTGTATAATAGCATCACACAAATGCTGTTACTGACCCCCTATCTTTCTGTAGGCTCAGTTCTTTTTTAAAATTCCGCCCGTCTGTTTGAAAGTCGTCTCAACTTCGGTCCTCCCTGTGCAATTCTTGTCGTCTCCCACTCTTCTGTTTCACCCTTTTTTTCCACTCACGCGGTCCATTTCTTTTCTTTTCACTCTCCCTCTCTCTCTTCCTGTCCCATTGTATCACTTCACATATGCTGCCCCTCTCCCTTCTGCTCCAGCCCTTATGTGTGCCGCTTCACAAATCCTCAAAACACAAGCAGGGAGTCTGCACACGTTTTTTCTCCCATTTTCTCTAAATGACACACACACACACACGCATAGCAACAGATCACAGTGTGATATCCCTCTCACGTGGACGTTACGCTACGCCCCAGTATTAAATTTCTCTGCGTGGCACCATTATGCGATCCATGTCCTCGAGACACAAAATGCCATGTTTATCATCTAGTCACTGCTGGCCTAGACTCCCTCTCCCTCTCTCCTCCTTCCATCCACTTGTGCTTATTCCATCCATCTCTCCTTCTGACATTCCAGCCTTCTGCCCCCCTCCACCTCCCACCCCTTAAACCCTTAATTTGGCAGTGGCTTCCCACTGCCCTCCCTCCTTACAACTCTTTGCCCCCCCCCCCCCCCCCCCCAACACCTTTTTGTCTACCGTTTGTCTCACACCGACAATCTGTGTCTTGTATCCATCCATCACTCTGTAAGCAGTGAGACGAGGAATATATCAACAGCAAAAAAAAGAGAGAGTGTGAGAGCGAGAAAAACAGAAACCGATTCGATAAGAGAGTTTGCTGTGGAGAAGGAGCGAGGAGTGTTTGTTGTGCGTGGTCTGCTCTTTCTCGCCCCCCTCCCTTTCTCTCTATCTCTCTCCCTCTCTCTCTGCCCGAGCGTGTGTGTATGCATGTGCGCCTCTCGTCTACCATCTCTCCCGGCTCCACTGTTCACTGCCGCCACGGATGAGCTGGGAAGAGGAGGGAAAGCGGATGTATCTGGCCGGAGGAAAGCGGGAGGAGTTTGGATCGGCATGCACGACTAACCAGCGGCTCTGATCATCGGCGGCTCTGTCTCTGTCCCTCCCCGACTCCCTCCCTCTCTCTCTCTCTCTCTCTCTCTCTCTCTCTCTCTCTCTCTCTCTCTCTCTCTCTCACACACATTCTCTCTCTTTGACTTGAACATCCTTACGCGCTGGCTGGATGTCATCTCGCTAGGCTGATCGAGAGGTGCTTAGGTTTTGTGATTATTTGTGTAAGGATAGCCGGGAAGCTGTGTGTGTGTGTTTGTGTGTGAAAGAAGTAAGGACAGGGATCACACAGAGGCGTCTTTGATTGGCTCGTGGCTTAAGTGACTCCCTCTCGCTCTCTGTGTCACATTGGACCTACCTTTGGGATTCTGTCAACGAAAACAAACGGTCTCAGAGAGCGAGGACTGGGGTGGGGTGGGGGGATTGGAGGGGGTTGGGGTGGGAGGGGTGCTTGTTGTAGAAGCCACAGGCATGCTGGCATCCACAGAAGCACAGCTCCAGGGACGGAGAGAGGGAGCGAGGTCAGGCAGAGGGAGGGATGCCCTGAGGGAGCGTCTTTCTCTTTCCCTTATCTCATGTGTTCTTCTTCCTGGCTGCAGGTCTGGCTGTGGGTCTGGCTCTCTGACACTTCTCCCTGTCTCCCTCCCTGCGAGGTTTGCTTTGCACAGTCTTTATCTGTGTATCACTCTGACTTAGTGCTGCAGATGTGTTTGTCCTATTTTCCTCTCTCCGACTCTCTCCTGTTCTCCCCGCTTCTGTGCTTCTCTGGATGCTGAGTGCATGGTTAGAGATTAGGAAGCTGCTGAGCTTCTCTCATCGTAGGTTCCCAGACTCCAACAGGTTTCAACTCTCTCTCTCTCTCTCTCTCTCTCTCTCTCTCTCTCTCTCTCTCTCTCTCTCTCTCTCTCTCTCTCTCTCTCTCTCTCTCTCTCTCTCAGCGTGTGTTCCCGGCGGCTCCTCGGCTGAGGGGCTTGAGGGCTGGCCATGGATCTAAAGGAGAGCTGTGGCAGCGAGGGGAGCCACGAGAGCTCCAGCCTGCGCCCCTCCTCCTGGCAGGCCTTTGCCCACCGCAGCACCCTCCACGGCCTGCGCTTCGTCTTCCCCTACGGCCGCTCGGCGCCCCGCCGCCTCCTCTGGGCCGCCGCCATGCTGGCCTGCGTGGGCCTGCTGGCCCTGGAGAGCAGCGAGCGGCTGGCCTACTTCCTCTCCTTCCCCCACGTGACCAGCGTGGACGCCGTGGTGTCCAGCAGCTTGGTGTTCCCCGCCGTCACCGTGTGCAACCTCAACCCCTATCGCTTCAGCCGGCTGTCGCGCAACGACCTGTACCACGCCGGTGAGCTGCTGGCGCTGCTGGACGTCCACCTGAGCATCCCGCAGCCCCAGCTGGCCGAGCCGCACGTGCTGGCCTTCCTGCAGGAGCAGGCCAACTTCAGCGCCTACCGGCCCAAGCCCTTCAGCATGCGCGAGTTCACCGAGCGCGTGGGCCACGACCTGCAGCAAATGATGCTCTACTGCCGCTACCAGGGCCAGGAGTGCAGCCACCGCGACTTCAAAACCGTGAGTCTGCTTACGCTTTGTCATTTGTGCCAGACCGGCCCTGTGGAGGGTCTGGTCCTCGCCCCAGCCACATTGTGTACGGGCTTGGTTGTGTCCCCGCTAACTCCACCCCTGGTAGGACGGGGTGCGGTCATGTACCTGTCGTGTGTCTCTCTGTCAGTGGCTTTGGAATCCCCTACAGACGGGTGGGCTTGTTTGTTTTGTGAAGCGGGAGGGGGTTGGTGGGTTGACTTGATGTGTGCTGATAGCTGCTGTTTCCCTCCCACGCTGCCGTGCCGTGTAGTCTCGCTCCCTGCTGTGGGCGCCTCTGGAGACTGGCCCACTTCCTCCCACAAGTTGGCATGGCTGCCCCCCGCCCCAGAGAAAGCCCCCCCCCCCCCCCCCCAGGTCTCTCCAAGTTTCCTTGGCCGCCACCACCTGAGGATACCTAGCATCAGTCTCTTTGGCACACTGTGCGATAGGTGCGTTGCTCGTCGCGGCTCTCTGAGCTAAATACGCTCTGGGGAAACCACATCAGCGCAGCCCTTGCAGTAGCCTACAGTTATCTAGTTTGTGTGTGGATTGTGGCTCACACATAGGTCAGCAAGACTAGTTTGCCGATGGTGTTGGTGGTGCTGGTGGTGGCATTGTGTTTGTGCCATAAAGCAGCAGCCTCCAGACCCAGAAGGACACACAGTCGTACACTCACACACACACACACACACACACAAACACACACACACTCACACCGACACAGACAGTTGTATAGAAATGCCTCCAGGCTGTGAGCGGCTTTGATGAGCAATTCCCTCTGGGAAGTGCAGTCATTCTTGTCATTATGGGGACGTATCAAAGCCATGACAGCGTTTAAAGCAAAACGCTGGCAGATGTGACGAGCCCCCGACTTCCTGCTGCCATGGCTCTCTATTCTTGTTGGCTCCAGATGGATGAATTGATATATTTATGTTTTGTCACACCACACACATGTACCCACACACACACACACACACACACACACACACACACGCACGCACGCACGCACACACACACGCGCGCGCGCAACCCAGTGGAAAAGAGCACTGGTAGGTAGATTTTCTGTCAGTTAAGTTGATTTTATTGGAAAATTCTCTTCCTCAGTCACAGTAAGTGTGAGTGACGGTTGGACTGTGCTTCCCTGAGGCTGTAGAGCTTGCTGCTCTCAGACAGCCCCCCCCCCCCTGCTCTTTAATCCGTGCTGGGACCTTTCTCTACTATGTGGCCCCTCGCATGCTTATCATGACCCGTCCTCTGATCCTAAGCTCATCGCATATACACCCCAGTCCACCAGGAGGCAGTGTCCTCTCACCCGTGACCCGTGTCCTGTCTGCCGGTTGTTGTGGTCTTTCTTCCTCCCTTTCATCTTCCTCTGTCTGCCACTCTCTGTCAATTTGTGTATCAGAAAGAACAGCAACTGACCATTGCTTTACCAAAATAGCTATACTCTGCACGTGCGTGCACGCGCTCACACTCACACACCCCCTTGCACACCTACGCACACACCCACCCACACACACCCACACAGACACGGACACACACACTCGCACAGACTGCATTGCCTTGCCACTCCGGGGACCGGAGTCAGCGTTTGAGCGACATGGTGATGAATGACCTCGGGGAGGGCTGGTGGAAGCGGGCCGTCAGGAGGAAGTGACGGATGGAAGGAAAGTGGAGCGCAGCGTCCCTGCACACGGCCGCCAGACTCCCAGACGGCTCAGTGTGTCGCATTACCAGTTTGTGCCTCACCAGCTCCCCCCGCTAGCGTTTCCCTTCTTCTACGGTTCCATGATACGCACCGTGTATTCTGTATGCGTATATTTAGTCCATATTCTTTTGTGTGTGTGTGTGTGTGTGTGTGTGTGTGTGTGTGTGTGTGTGTGTGTGTGTGTGTGCTTCGGCTGCTGCAACCTCTCCCCCTTCGCTGCCCGGTTGTGAGTGTGCCGGCGGTGATGAGGTGCTAATTGATCCGGCTGGCAGGCCTCCGTGCGGCGCTGCTCCTCCGGACTCCGTAGCTCACCCTGACAGGCCTCCGTGCGGCGACAGCCTCCTCAGCCTCAGATTGATGGCGGGCCAACACTCGGGGCCAGCCATGAGCTCTGCCACCCACTCGGCCCTAAGATAATGGCAGCGCTGATTGCAGCGGGCTCTCTATCACGAGGACGCTAATTAGCCTCTCGTCTGTCTGGCAGGCCGGGGCCACGTGAGAACACGGTCGACGCGGCCGAGGGGGGCGGCTGTTTTAAACGACGCCGCCATTACCCACTAGTATGCTCCCACTCAGCATGTGACCTGATTACTCGGCTGGCCCGTTGTGGCGCAGACGGACTTGCGTGACTGTTTCTGTTTGCCGTCGTTGTGTGTGTGTGTGTGTTTCTGTATTTTATAGGATGGTGAGCGACACCAGGGGAGGCTCTCCTTTTGGCACCCCCGTCGTCTCCCCCTCCCTGTTGTAGCGATGGCCAACTTCACATCTTCCCAGTTAGACCTATAACCCTGGCGCTTCATATTGTGCTTCTGATTTGAGGGATTTGAGCTAACAGCTAACATGGTATGATCGGCACCTGTCTGACTCCCTCCAGCCTCAGGAGACATGGGCGGGTCACTCGTTCAGACTCAGACACAGGTGGGAATGCTCAGCAGTCCTTCCGCTCGATTGGTTGACTTCAGCGTCTGTCCGTGAAGGTCCAGGTGGAGAGGGATCAGGAGTTGACGGATCCGCTGTCAATCAGTGTGGAGGGGAGAAGAGGAGAGGAGACGTCAGAGCAGAGGGTTTGCGTCCATAGTGGGAGGAAAGGTGGTGGAAAGAAGGGATAGGGGGGAAGGGGAGGGAGGGAAGATAAATATGGCCCATTACCTCAGCAGCATGCCTGCCTGGAGAAGTGCTTTATCATGGCCACCGTACAGCATAGTCACGGTGTGTGTGTGTGTGTGTGTGTGTGTGTTTGTGTTTCTGAATGCTGGATGAAATGTGAGAATGTGCGTGTATATATGGTGCTATATACAGGGTGTTACAAGTGTTACTTTGTCTCAGAAACTGTTTCTTTTTCAGTTGGCTGTATGAAAGCGTGCTCCTGTGGCTAGTTTCCTTCTGCATGAGGTAGCTTTGTAATGGCGTGTCTGCGCCACTGAGCATATTTTTTGTGTTTGTTTGTGTAAGTGGGTTTGTGTGGCAGGGGGTGTATGTGGATTTTGGTGGCATCTGTTTATTTGATAAGCTATCAACATGTCCTTCTGCTGTAACATGTAGCATTTTCCAGAGGGGAATGAATTCATTACTATCTTACTCCCAAGAATACACACCCACACACACACACACACACACCTAATCACTCTGTGTCCTTTTGATTTCTGATAAAGTGGCACCTATACCGTCAGATCTCGCTTTCAAACACAGATGCAGGCTTCCCTATGCAGATAGACTGTCTCTCCCTCCTCTGTCTGGCTGGGGTCTCTCTCCCTCTCTTTAATCTCCTTATTGTCTTTTGATCCGTCTCTTTTGCCGCTGATCGTCACCTGGGCCACGCTCCCTGGGCCTCGTGGGCCGGCTCTCAGCTTAGATGAGGGTGTCGACCCATAGCTCAGCTGGAGCCCGGTCCGGCCCCTGCTGTCCCCTCCGACCCGCTGGAGAGCCGCTTTGAGCTCACGGGTCCCGGGGACACGGGATCGTTGCCTGCCGCCGGGACACTGGGTCTGCCTTGAAACCGAGGTGAAGCCCCCGACACGTGTTAGCTGACGGGGAGGCCGGGGGCATGGACTGAGCCTCTGTGTGGTTTGCCCCGTGTCTGGCCTACCTGTCTGCTCTGCTCCTGCTGGCTTGTCTGCACGCTCTAAACTGTGGCGACGTCATCTCTGGGACGGGGTGAACTCTGACGGAAGAATTGAATAAATAAAGTGCGTCCTTGGGAAAATTCCTAAGCTCCTCTTCACTCGCCCCGCTTCCGTTTCCCGCTCTATTAGCTTTTTCGTTTCTTTTATTTTCTCTCTTCCTTTCCTGTTTTTCTGCATCCTTTTTTTCTTTGTCCATTTCTTTCTATCTTGTCTTTCTCCATCCTCTCTTTCCCCCCTCTCTGTCTCCCTAGGGCTTCACACCAGAATGCACTGCAGTCGTCTGTCAAAAGGGCACACCAGGCAGCCACGGAAAGGTCCGTCGCCACGGGGACGGCTGGACAAAACAACACGACAGCGGAAAAAACCTGAATCGATAGATCCGCGGCTCCACGTGCTTCACGGAGGAGCAAGGGAGGGAGTGACCTCTACACGCGGGCTTACCGTTCAGCAGGCAGTGGGTCTGACGGATGTAGCGGGCTCCCTCCTTTGTTTACCTGAAGCCTGGGTACCGTCCTCTCAGACCCCCTGGACCACCACGGAGAAGCACTGAGCGCTGGCCGGCTCTGAGCGCAAATCGCAGCTTCATTACTCTCCTGCTGCCACACATAATCGCTGGCACTAAGCAGGCAAGCGGGAGGGAAGCGCAGGGGCTGTGATGATACACATGCCGATTGAAATCTTTGAGCCAGACTAGCCTATCGATTTCTGGCCCGCGCGTTACTATTACCCTACTTAGGATCAAGCAACTCAGAAAGCCCACATGGAGACTCCTTGTAGTCCTTGGTTAAACCTACCCCCCCCCTGCCTCCCCCTCCCCTTTATGGGCCAGTTGAGTGTCCCGCTGATCTTCTGTAGTCTCAGGGTTTAACATTCACACTCGGCCATGGGTTGGCCAGACAAGGTCTTGTTTGCCCACTCTATTCATTATTCATAGGACAACGGCACCAGGCCCTATAATACCCCGTCGGCAGATCCCCAGGCTGTGCAGGAGGTGCCTGGGCTTGTCCCTTCCCAGTGACGCCAAGGCTGTTAGAGAGAGGCGGGTGCCCATGCCTCTCGGCTTTAAGGGGCAGATGAACGCCAGCACCAGAAGGCTGCTGCTGCATGTGCACCAAAAGTGGCCATGGGAATGAAATTGTTTTGCAATGCATTTTCTAACACAGCCGGTCAGCAGAGGAGCTGCTTTTATTTTGTCGACGTTCACTACCCCTACCAGAAGTGCAGGCAGGGAGAGAGGAGAGCAGCACTCGGAATTTTTTGTGTGTGTGTGTTTGTGTGTTTGTGTGTGTGTGTGTGTGTGTGTGTGTGTGTGTGTGTGTGTGTGTGTGTGTGTGTGTGTGTGTGTGTGTGTGTGTGTGTGTGTGTGTGTGTGTGTGTGTGTGTGTGTGTGTGTGCGCGCAAAATGTTACACCTGACTTAAGCAATAGGCTTCTGATACCCAAAGCGTGACTGCCTCACGCCTGGCTAACGGCATGATAAAAAGGGGAGAAGGGAGAGATGGAGGGAATGTGTGTATTCACAGTCGGAGAGTAAGGGAGTGAGAGGGCGAAAGAGAGAGCGTTCTGTGTGTGTGACAGAGAGTGAGAAAGCTAGAAGGACAGATATGAAGATAAAGTTGTGTGTCGGGGCGCAGCTGGTTGTGCAAGTATGTGTGTGTCAACATAATCACATTTTCATCCCTCCTTATGTAATATGGAAAAGTCCTGAGATAACGGAGCCGACATGTGGCCGACACTCACGCACAAGTTATAACACGAACAAATGTACTACACACACACTATTCCCTACGTACACAGAAGAGATATAAACACAGGGGTTTTTTCACATGCATATGAATAGGCTTCAGAAACAAATGTATCAACCCTTGCATCCTGAACACTGTGTGTGTGCGTGTGTGCGTGTGTGCGTGCGTGCGTGCGTGCGTGCGTGCCTGCGTTCCTCTGTCACAGCTCCGGGGGTCATTTGCTGCAGTAGAGCTCATCAGGTATAATGAGGTGCTAATTTACTCTTAATTCCCTGTCAAACCAGCTAGGTATCCACCTGGAAGAATTGACCGTCACAGAAAGAGAAGGAAGAGACACCCAGAAAGGAGGAGAAACAGAGAAAGGCAGAGCAAAGAGGAGAGGGGGCGAGTGAGACAAAGAGAGAGAGAGAGAGAGAGAGAGAGAGAGAGAGAGAGAGAGCAAGCAACAACATTTCCTGGTCTTATGAAGGTCTATCGATTATTCGGTTCCATCCTTTCTTTATTGATTTTGTTGGAGCAGCGACCCTAATGGCAGGCTGACCATGTTGTCGTGGATCCAATAACAGTATTGAAGTCACAGAGGGGGAACCTGCACACTTCCAATAACTTCTGAAAACTCTGGTTGTGTGGGAAACAATAGAAAATATCAAAACATCAACATGAAAACACCATGACTGCACACTGGCAATAGCACTTGCCAATAATACAATCCCCTTAAATATGATACTATATTAGTAATCTAAAATAATAAGATAGCTTGATATCATTGTTTGCATGTACAAACAATATTTGTATGTAAAAGCATTTTTTATCTTCAACTAAAATGCTTTCATAAGTGGAACACACATTACGTAACTAATGTAGCCATTAGAGACAACCAAAATACACCATTATTAACATACCCCTTAAATGGCCTGTCATAAAGTGACGCCTCACACAGTGGAGGTCTCATTAGGATCTTTGCTTGCTCCTCCAAAGCTGCCAGTAGGCCTCATTACCTATATCGCTGGGCATTTGAAATGACTCGTCAACCGCTCGTCTGAAACACAAAAGCCACGCATGTTTGAATTCATTGTGCTGCTGCTCAATGCTGGTGCAGACTGTGGAGCCATAGGAAAAACTTGTGAGGTGCCTGTCGGTTTAGGGTCAGGCAAGTATGGCAGTAGTTTCTACAAGCCGCCTGTCATGTAACCCAATTCTATTCTAGAAATAATATTGTCCGGTGAAAAAGAAGACCTGGTCAAATTAAACCCATGAAAGGATGGATGAATCAGTAAACATTGTTTGGTGTAAGAAAATCACCTGGGGCTGTGTCGTCTGAGAGGTGAGAACAATGTGAAGATGTGTAGCCCATCCTTGGTGCCAAGGATTTGGCAACATGGCGAAAAAACATGCTCTAGGCAACAACAAACTATTGGAACAACAAGCCAACAGCCCGAAATGTCCTTCTGAAAAAAGCCACCATTTGCTGCATTTAGCCTCGGCCTTTAGTGGGTGTGTGGGCTGTGAAAGGTGGGGGACTGGGAGCTCTTTGTCACTGGGAGTTATAGATGGTTAGGGCCCTGGGTCAAGTCTCCCGCTGTCTGTCTTCAAGGTCGCTGTTGATGGACTCGCCCTTCTGTTTGGGTCTAGCTAAGCATGCCTCACCGTTCCTCCTTCCCTGATCTACCGCGTGTCTCTCTTAGGAACGCTCATCTCCTCCATCTTTAGGCCTTTTTTCCCATTCCCTTTTCCTACACAGTGTCTCTCTCTCTTCTGTCGTGCGATAGAAAAAGCCCTTGCCTCCTTGCCCGTGATTGTGACGTCTCAACGTGCTGCAGTCCTAGGCGGATGGGATGGGATGGGATGGTGCGGTGCTGCAAGGTCAGAGGGGAGAGGTCACCCTCAGTTGGGCGTGGTTACCCTTTCTTCTATGGCTTCCTCATGACTTAGGACAGCATTGACATTTCCGAAGGTGGCGCTGCCTGCTGCTCCACTCACTCTACCGACAGTCTTTGTTCCCTGCCAGTCATGGGCTCCAGCCCACACTCTCTCCCCCCGGCTTCATCACGGAGATCTCCCTAATACTTTAATACAACCAAATTGCCAGGCCCCGAAACGCTCCGCTGTGTGCCTGAATATAAATGAGCGTTTGCTAACGCTACGCAAACAGTGCTGCGGGCCGGCTGTGGTGAAATTAATCTTTCCATGATGTTCTGTTTTAGCAGGGAAGAGTAAACGTTTGTGAAGGCGCACACGTCGCTAACTAGCCACGGGGCTCCCTAAACGCTCCCCTGCCGTCTCGTTCGGCGGAATTGCAATTTGGTTTCATGATGTCGGCATTGTGTTGAGTGCTGTTGTCTTGAGGTGTGTGCCCGTCATGGCGCCCACATCCCAATAGAGTTGGCGTGGGAGCCGTCGTGCTGTGCTCTGGGATTGATTGGGGATGCACTTTGATAGCCACAGGTGGTTGGCCTGCTTCTCCCAGACAGTTAGACAGGGTAGCTGGGCAGCAGGGTGCACTATTGACCGGTGGCCTTTCTTTGGGTGTTAGGGGGGAACCCTTTGTTGCCTGTGTCAATAGTTTGAACACCACACACTGTTTTCATCATAGACCACAGAATGGAGAGTATGTGTTCAATGCGGTGTCATGCACTTTGTCATCCCACGCTGTGTCAGGCTCTGTGTCATCCCATGCTGTGTCAGGCTCTGTGTCATTCAGTGATGTGTCATGTCTAAATAATGACGTCTTATTACGTGTCCAGCGGCTTTACTGCCACCGCCTGCCAGCTAGTCTCATTGAACCTGTTGTGTTAGTATAGTTGGATGCTTGTTGGCTGGATGCAAATCCCCCTGGGTTCCTTTTTCAACGTGTAGTGCCAGATAGGGCTGGGGGGAGAGGGGTCAAAACGGTGTTTAGCATGTAGAAAATTGTCATTGAAGCGTGTCTCCAGCACCGTGCGGCAGACTGAAAGCGAGACGGAGAGGGATAAAGCTGGAGACTACGGAGCGGAGAGCAGAGGGTTAGTGCTGTGTGGGGCAATAAAGAGAAAGCGTGTGTGTTCCACAGCAGCCAGCGGGAGCTGTGAGGGGCTCTGGGGAGAGGACGGTGGGGGAGCCCCCCCTCTCCCCGGGGATCTACACGGGGCCTCAGGGGACCTGATGAAAACCTTCTACTCCTCCCCTCACCCCTCCCTCTCTCTCTCCACCTCCCTATTCCCGGCGCTCACGCTCCTGCTCAGCTCATTTTAGGCAGACCGATGACACGCAATTATCGCATCAGACAGCCGGGCTAGGCTCTGAGCTGCTCCCCGTCTCTAGTCGCTGTCCTCAGAGGATCCCAGACGGCAGGCATGCGGCCCTGTGGAAAAAGTAATGGATGCTTTGTAGTGAAATATTTTATGTCTTGGCGACACGTTTAGGTGTTTGTGTGTGTGTGTGTGTGTGTGTGTGTGTGTGTGTGTGTGTGTGTGTGTGTGTGTGTGTGTGTGTGTGTGTGTGTGTGTGTGTGTGTGTGTGTGTGTGTGTCTGTGTGTGTCTTTGTGCATGCATGTGTCCCATGTTCTTTTTTTTGCGCTATTTTGTTTACATAACAGCTGCAGAGATCAAGGAAGAGTAAAACAGATTGAGAGATGAGGGGACAAGGAAAGTGGAAATAAGAGACGGAGGAGGAGGTGGAGCAGATTGTCTTTTTATCCGTTTTTTTTTACTGCCAAGACAACCTTGGCCTTGGTTGTAGAACGCTTAGAGGATGTAATAAAGAGATCCTGCTCTTGATGCGTTAGTGGGCCGTGGATGATGGTGTATTGGTATCTGCAGTTGGATGTGTCTGGCCATAGCTGGTGCTATGACGTGCCTATTCTTTCTCTGTGTCATGGTGACTGTGATATAGTCACTTTTAGCCCACCACAACAAATTGAATTGTGTTACGTTGTGTCGAGCTGTGATGAGTCTTGTTGATTTGTGTTGAGTTGTGCGGCAGCATTGCCACTTCACAACACTAAAAGCTCAGGGTTAAGAGACGAAGGGACTCTGGAGGAGAAGAAGAGACAGCTGCCTTCCACTGGCCCAGCGGGGACAGGGGTCAAGCAGGGCCAAGCGTAGGGCAAGCGTGGTGGAGGGTGGTGGGTGAAGCAGCGTCTTGACGCGAGACGTCCTGCACTCTGCTGGCAGACCGGAGGCTCAGGACCGCTCTCACCCCACCGGGCTGGAGGGGCGGACCCCCGAGCTCAAAGCCACCACACTATTGGCTGCCCCTCCAGAACATCTACACAGGAATGCTTTTAGATGCCAGCACCCCTGGGAAGACAGGCACACGTTTATTAAATAAAATGAAGTGGCTGGCGAGGCGCGCCGCGGCTCCAGTTAGGGCTGGGAGAGCGCTGTAATTTGTGTTTGTTTTGCTGTGTTGGCCGTGTCCAAACCGCATAAAAAAATGCATGCGGTTCTCCTTTTACAGCTCCATTTTGGTTCGACTTTTAGGGAGGGAATCGTCCCAAGGAAAACAGATGTACAAAAAGATGACTCGTAAATAAGAAGCCACGAGAGCAGAAGGAAAAACTAACCGAGCTTGACGCACTGCTGATTCCGTTTAAGGAGAAGTCTATCTTCAAAACCGCTAACCGTCCCTTACGGTGGTGTAATAGTACTGCTGCCCAAAAGGACAGTCAATGTGCGCGACGGTTGTCCCTGTCTGTGGTGACTCATGCAGGCAGCCTCACCCAAACCCCCACCCCAAGCTCTAAACGTCCCCTTTTGTTTCTCCTCATGTGTTGGCTGTTGCTATGTGTGGCGCTGCTGCTTGCCCCGGCTTCCTGCTCCATGGCTGAGTCTGCTGTTGACCCCCTAAGGCTCCGCGACCTCACCACAACTCTGCTACTCCACTGCCACTGTCTCTTTGGGAAGAGGAAAGGTCGCAACCCTGTTCCAGACGCTCATTGGCCGTGTCAGTTATTGGATCCTGGGGGGAGCAAAGGCAAAAGAGGGGGAGGGTGTGTGCGTGCTAATGCGTGTGGGTGAAATAAAAGCAGCCACTAGCACTGCGATTTGGCCTTTCTTTGAGACACTCTGTGTTGTGAACTTTACGTAAAGCCAGTTTTTTTGGTCAGTGACAATATATCCATTATGAGAGTGCAATCCAGCCATTTGAACAGCACTTAAGGGTAATGGGGGTCTATGTCTGGATGAAGCTGTGGCAATGTGATGGGACTCTGTGTGTGTGGGGGGGGGGGGGGGGCCTTTAAGTGTCTGTAATGCTTTTCCAAGAACGTCCTCAGTGAGGGCTGAGACAGAATTTTATTTAAAGCATTAATGTTGACAGCTATTACCATTTTCAGGTATATTGTCTGTGGTGTACTTGATCACCTATAAACATAAGCATAGGCGCATAGGCACCCTCAAACACACACCTACTGGTACAGAGGGGAATAATTTGATCTGGCTGGGTTGTCTGCTGTAAATGGGATCTGAGTTGTCTCCAGGACACTTTAGAGGAGTGGGCCAGCAGCTGGCGTCCAATCAACTGGGCCCGGTAGCGTGTGCTTCCTTTGTTCTGCCACACACCTGTGGATCCACTCAAAGCTACAAAGAGCACCCGCTGCTACCGTCCCATGATTTGCACTGCCCTGTGATCGACAGCACAACCCCCCCCCCCCCCCCCCCACGCCTCAACTTCCCCCCTTTGTGTCGTACTCTGCCGTGCTCCTTTGCCTTCGGCTCCAAGCCAACCTCTGTCACTTGAAGTGTGGTCTGCCCAGCACCTAGTCACAGGCGTTGTCTTTGGACACAAGCACAGGCCCTTTCCTGTGAGCGATCCGCTCGGCGTCGGAGCAGAGCCACCCCTAACCCTCTGCTCTCCCCCTAAGCCCGCCTCACGCACGCCAAACAGAGTGAGGCTGCGGCACACGCGCATGCGCGCCTCCGTTTGGATGCACTGCGCGAGAGTGGGAGAGCAGATCGATGGTCGCTCTGTTGTCTGCCCTGGCGGTTATCTCATCAGCGTGGGTAAAGCTCACTGACAGGGAGGCAGGAGGGGAGCCAAGACTGCAGACACATGATTAGCGAATTAGCAGCACCTTCCGGAGGAGCAGGGTAGGGTGGACAGAGAGGGTAGGGAGAAAGGGGGCCTCGCCGCCACGACTGGCCTTTCAAGCTCCGCTGGACCTCAGCGAACACACGCGGCATGACATTCAGAAGGGAAATTGCTGTCTTCCATTGAATTGTAACTTGTGCCGTCTTTCATATCTTTTCTCTCTCTCTCTCTCTCTCTCTCAGCTATTTGTGCTCGCTTGCCCTCCACCCCCTGCCCTCCCTACGTTCTTCATGGTGCTGTGGTTATGTGTAGCCTTTGTCGTAGATGAATAATCTCGTAAAAGCCAGACTTAATCACACTTTTGTGCGGGCACTGGGGGGGGGGGGGCGTGTTCACAGTGTTTCTGACTGTTTTGGATGAGGAGAGACACAACGGCAGAAACTCCTTGAGCATGACTGTTGGGCTGGCAGGACGAAAACAGCCCAAGAATAAGTTATGGATACTCTGCGAGGAAATTAAAACCCAAGCTTTCAGGATTAGTTGATGGAAAATGAGCTCTTTCAGGGGAAAGAGATCCATCACGTTGTCATCTTCTGACAGCTCTGAGTTGTGTCTTCAATTACACTCTGTCTGTATTAAAAATGTGATCACAGTTAGTTGTCAAGCTCAGACAATTGTTTTGTAGTGAGTAGGCCTTGGCATTGTTGCAGCAGGGCTGAGGGACAACAGATCGTGATGCTTCTTCCAACACCAAGACAAAAGGAGATTTCTACGTCTCTCTCCCATTCTTCTCATTTGTCTCCTGTTCCGTATCCACCCCGTTCGTTCCTCGCCTTCGAAGTTCCTGTTTATTCTTTCCTCCCCAAGAGCAGGCAACTCAGCAGGCCGGATGTGTTCAACACGAGGAACGGAAGCCGCGTCTGATGAAAGACGACAGAAGGATGAGAGGGAGCAAAGGCCTCTGTGTGAGTCACATCTAAAAAGGCTCATAGAGGCTTGCGCACGTCACAGTTCTAAATCTTCGGCGTGCACCAGGTGTTTTTTAGCGGCTTGTATTTTTGTGTTACCCTGTGTGCCCGTGTGAGTGAGCGATAAATGTGAGCGCTACGCTATGGTGGAGCAGAGCTACTTCAGTGGGATGGCGTTGCACCGCGCCGGGCAGCGTGCCTCCGCATCTGTGATGGCAATGTCTTTGGCCATTCACAGTTGGCTCTGCTTGGCAGTGGGTTGAGTATTGGGAGATGTGTTTGGGGGGGGAGGGGGGTTATGAATGAGTGAGGAAGGGAAAAGAGATAGTGAAGATTGGTGTGTGTGTGTGCGCCTTGTTCTGTTAGTGTAACATGTGGGGATACTGTGTCTTCCGACGGTCTTACAAACCACCGACCCTAGCTCCGTGCAAACCAATGTTGTCGTCGGTGGGAGCAACCACAACACGAAGCCAGCCCCCGTGCATCCCACTTATTCTATTTCTGCTTGCTTTTCCTTTTTGTTCCTCTGTCTGTTTATTCCTCTCAGCATTATCCCCTGCCTTCCTCCAAAGTGCCGCTCCTCTCTCTAAACCATTTAAGGTGTAACCAGCTGTTTGTTGAGCTCCGTTTGAACTCCGCTCCTTAAAAGGAGGATCTGCATTCAGAGTGCACTGAAATGCTGTGGAACGCCTGCCGCAGGTAATGCCAGGAGCTGGAAAGGGGTTCTGCCTTAGTGGACTGACGTCCATGTATCAGCCTGTCCCTGTATCAGCCTGAGTACACAGGGTAGGTTGGAGGAAGTGTGGGGAGGGTCAAGTAGTGGGTAAGAAACAGAGAGAAGAGCTGGGGAAGTGAGACTACACAGAGTCCTCCTCGGACCTTTTGGGCATTACTCCCCCCTCCTGTCTCCCACAGAGTAAGCATTGTGATTATGGGGACGAGTCCTAGTCGGAGCTGTCTGTCCAGGTTAGGGACCTCCTTGCCTTCCTCAGTCCATCATATGGCTCCCCTACCACGGTCCATCCATCAGCCAGCCTTTCCCCAGTGATTTGTCTCCGGGTTTCTAAACGAGATCAGTCAGCCAGGTATGTCGCCAGCATTCGAAACGAAGCAAATGCACTCGGCCGCAGTGAATAACCGGCTCAGACCAGACAGAGGTCAGCAGGGGTCAAATGGGGACAGGTGACATGTGGAATTAATAGGCTGAGTGATGCGTTAGGGGCTGGTGGCTGTTCCTCTCCTCCTCTCCTCTCCTCTCCTCTCCTCTCCTCTCCTCTCGGTGGAGTTGCTGTGTGCTGCCCATATTGATCCAGTCCTGGAGGCTGAGTGAAGGTGCAGCAGAGAGGGAAATCCATCAGCCTCCACCATGTGTGCCGCGGTGTCCCTCTCTTCCAGCCCTCCACCCACCTGTCAGACAGACGGAGGACAAACCTCACTCTACTTCCTTTACCTTAAGCCCTGGGAGCAGCATCCATCATGGGGTGATGCCAGTGCCAGCCATTGCCTCACTCTCCCCTCCCGCATCATGCTGATGACTGCCAGGTGCCACTACCTGTACCTGGAGTCTAATGCAGTCATTTTTAGAACACCGTTTTTTTTTTGGCTGACCGACACATTACATAAGTAAACAATGCTCTAAAAGGTATGCTATTGGCGGGGCATAATAGCTCAAGTTTTTTGTGTAAATAGTTTTATTTCAAAATCTGATTTCCAATATATGAAATGTAAAACATTTTTTCATATTATGATGGCTGACATAATATAAACTTAAACTTTTTATAGATAAATCCCATAAAATTTTCAGACAGCAAGTAATAAACTTTGTTTCCCCCCGAACTAAGATATCAAATTATTGAATAAGACTGAATGCACGAAATTGTTCTTGTTAAATACAGTAGCCATTTCATGATTCCCAATGTATGGTAGGCCTTTGTAAGAGTTGTGATGCTCATACTGTCTATTGAGTGTGTGTGTGCAGTTTTTGTGTGCAGTGTGTGTACTGTGTATATTCTGTGTGTACTGTGTGTGCTGTGTGTACAGTGTATGTGCTGTTTGCTGTGTACGTACTGATATTGCTGTTGGATGTCTTGCTCTATTCCCGAAATAGGGCATTGTGTCTAGCTTGACCACGATACTGCAGCTGCCTGCCTGCGCCCTGCTAAACCCCCTCCAGCTTCTCATTTTCCCTCCTTCATCCCTCGATTCTCTGGGCCTGGGTTCCCCTCCCTTCTTTCTCATCGCCATCAATTATTTACAGCCTCTGAACACTCAGAAATTCCATACCTTAAACCGTGTCTCTATCAGGGGACAAAAATGGATATATGGATCTAACTTTCCATGTACAACGACTGTTTAAATATGTAGTTTAATTTTGAGGAGTCAATATAAAAAGCCCATGGGCACGCTTTTTGAGTGGGCTCGTTCATTGCGTCGCGGCGGTGTTGCGCAGTGTGATTGAGGAGGGTCCCCAATACTGTGCCTCATCCACACAGCCATAAAGCGCTCCTCCCTGCAGATGCACAGGAAATGCATTAGGATCTCATCACGGCTAATACATCAGCGGATCGGGTGGCTGGAAGCCGTTGGTGCTCCAGTGGAAAGGCAGAGCGCGCGGGGGGGGGGGGGGAGGGGGGGGGGGGGGGCACGGGGGACGCTATCATGGCTTATTTATTTTTGGAGCCTGATTAAAACCGGGCGTGTGTTCCCAGGCAGCCGCGCGGTGCCTCCCTCCGGACCCATGCAGTCATTAGTCCCCCTCATAAAAAAAGAGAAGCTGGGGGAGCGGCGTGGTAATAGTGCTGCCTATGGCTTCATGGCTTTCCTGGGGACCGGCCTCTTATCAACACAGCCTCGTGCACAGAGGGACAGAGGCTGGAGCCTGGCTCCCATTGAGAGAGCAGGGAGTGGGTTTTATTTTTTTGCTGGGCCGAGGAGCAGGTTTTCTGGGCAGTACAAATGTTGTTTACAGCACCGTGATGTTTGGATGATTGTTTTGGAGACGCTGGTTATTTTGTGGAGAGGAAATTCTGTGTGTGTGTGTGTGTGTTTGTGTGCGTGTGCGCGGGCCTTAGTTAAATGGAAATGTACACACGGTGTCTAGTTACAGTGGATGTAATAAATGTGAAGTGGTTGTCTGTAAAGAGGACGAGACTGAGGTGTTTGCAGACACCAAGGCACAGTAAATATGAATTACTCACACAATTATTGTTTGGGTGATTCCTCCCACTTCCTCCAGGAACCAACAATCATTTCAAACCAGCTGTTAGTGCTTGCTATGCAAATAGTGCTAATTATCAATTAAGAGCTAGTATTCCACTTCAGAGGCTGTTCTGCTGCATTGTTTTGCATTTTGACATTTCAAGCAAATTGATATATTTTAAATGACAGATCTGTGCACCATATATTAGTTGATTGTCAGACAGTTGCTACTGTTCTATTTACTGATATTTTAGCGAAATGCGTAGGTGGATAAGTTGAAGGGGTTCATCAGTATACGAGTGTTGCAGTGTGTGTTTGTGCATGTGCGTGCGTGCACACTGAGTGGTTTGTGTGCTGGCCTGTTGTCGGCGTGCTGACACATGCTGTCTGTGTGTTCCAGGCTTTGGGAGACGAGCACGACCAAAGCAAGGCTCACACTGCTTCTCCCATCTATTTCCCTAGGTAGAGCTCAGGCTCTCAGCTCAGTTCCACCCTCTTCATTCAGGAGTGCACAGCGAGTAAACACTGAGGCTGTGAGAGAGATGGCGGAGGGGAGGGGTCAAGCCCTGAAGCCCGCTCTGTTTACCGGGGGCCGTGGGCAGGGGGTGGGGGTGGGGGGTGAAATTGAGGAGGGAGGGGAGAGACAGAGGCCTGGGGGAGAGGTGAGCGGTAGGCGGAGGAGCGCGGCGCTGAAGCCCCCTCCAGCTCATTCATTTTCTCATTTAGCCAGGACAGTGGAGTGTGCAAACAAGGGCTGGTTCCTGCTTACTAATGAGGACGGGGTAGAAGACGTGAGCGAGAGGGCAGAAACCTCTGGTGTGTGTGTGTGTGTGTGTGTGTGTGTGTGTGTGTGTGTGTGTGTGTGTGTGTGTACGAGTGTACATGTTTGTATGTGTGTGTATCACCCAAAAGGAAATCATGCAAATGGCGTTCTGGCTGGTCTTTGTATTGATCAGTGACCCCCATGCTCCTCTGTGTGGAATGGCTGCTTGGATGAAGAGGATGATGTGTGCAGTTGGTTCTCTTTGTCCCATGACGTGTGGAGGGTGTATAGTGGCACTCCATCAGACAGAGGGAGGGGGTTGATGGGGGTTTACGGTCAGGGTTGGTTTTGGGCGCTCATACCTTAGATGTTCTGGGCATATAGCAGTGAATTGAGGCCTTTCCAGAAATATACGTGGTGCTGGTTAGGAAAGGGCATGATGTTCCCGCTGCCTTGATCCCTGTGTTACCTCCTGGCTGGCTTTGGCATTTTCCCATTCTGTTGGATCCCCACAATGGTCCAGCCAGGTGAACCTGTCAAGGTTGGGACTGCGCCCTGCGGATGGGTTGCCAGACCTGGATAGAAGAGAGGCTGAGGTAGTGGGTCCTGTCGCTCCAGGTGTGGGTGGGGGCTGGAGGTGTGCCCACCACTCACTGGAATGAACTCAATAAAACAGAAGTTAAATGGTCCACCGCGCCGAATTGGTTTCGGATATTAAAATTGGGAGAGTTGGCGGGGTCACATGATTATCAGAACGAAAGGTGAGTCTGTGAGCGAGTGGATGAATGATTGAGTGGGGAATGTTTGTGTGGGTGTTTGGGTGAGGTTGTGTGTGTGTGCGTGTGTGCGTGCGTGCGTGCGTGTGTGCGTGCGTGCGTCCCTGCGTCGCTGCGTGTGTGCGTGTGTGTGCTCGCGTGTGTGTGTATGCATAAAGTATTGGCTGCATTTGATTACAGGCCCCAGTTTTTGGCATAAGGTGCTGGCAGGATGTGCAACACAGGGGTCTGCTATAGGAGAACTAAGTGAATTTGTATTGGCAAATGTGGAGGAAAATGGAAAAAGCCTCAGGTATAAATTGTCTCTCCTTTCCCTTTAACCCTAACAACCCTGTATATGTCACTATTCCCCGTTCGTGTCTACCCTTTCAATGCTGAGAGGGATTTCTCGACGGCCACCCTTAGAAACTCAGGGACCTTGCCGAGGTTAAATCGACCGTGTGTTCCACATTATTTGCCGACATGTTGCAATTGTGCTCTGAAATTCTTCATGTTTTTCACCCACCTCCCTCAGACATCTCTTTCTGTGGCAGTTTGCTGCACTTGACTGCTTTGTAAAATGTTTTTTCGCTTCCGCTATCCAGACCCGGGGCTTTTCGAGATCCTTTCCCACGTCTGAGAGGGCTTTAAGTGTGTGTGTGTGTGTGTGTGTGTGTGTGTGTGTGTGTCTGTGTATGCGTCTGGCCGCTTGTTTGTTTGTTTGTGAGCATGTCTGTTTCCTACCTAAACTTAGCGTGTCATGGTTGCGGCACTCTCTCCCCGGCTATCTCTGTACCCCGTGCTCCGTCAGTCTCTCCTCCAGAGACAAACAAAGCCAGAACGAAACTCGCGCTTTGCTTTGGCTCGGCTCCTAATCCAGAAAGCATTATTGGCATGACTAAACGCGCCTTCAACATCCCCTCCTAATCAGCTTAAATAGTGAACCAGCGCTAGACAAAACAGAAGACACACGTCTTTGTGATGCACTTAATGAAGAGGATAATGCCCCCCCCACCCCCACCACCAGCTCCGATCTGATCTGTGGAGGGAGCTTTCCTCTGTTGTCTCACCTGCTACCCCCCTCCTTCTCTCTGTGAATTCATGGTCAAACATCTGGAGAGACCAGAGGGGGAGGGGGGGGACACACACACTCTCCGAGACTTGTGTCGTGCGGAGATTTGCTACTCTTTTTACTGGGTGTTGGTTTAGCTTGAGCGTTGGCGGGAGAGTTATGAGTGCGGCGGGCGGAGCCGTCGTAAAGCAACGTGGGTCTAATCAGTAGCGAGGCGGTGATTTGCCTCTGCGTGCCCACTGGTTGACCCAATGGTTTATAGCCACCCTGGGGAGCAGCTGCGCCGGGCTGAATCATGAGCAGGGCCTGGTCTAGTGCGCTGCCTGCAGATTAAGCCTCGGGGATGCCAGGTTTGTGTCTGTCTGAGAAGCAGCACCCGTGCGCTCCGTCTGAGGAGATGATGAGCGATATCAGCAGGGTTTGGCAACCCGTTTTAAACGCCTCCAGGAAGCACGCTCTCTGCTCAGTTTTGTTTTCTAGCTTTGCTTTCATATTTGGGAGAGTGGAAAGAAAGGAAGGATGTGATAGATTCTCCTGAAGGATGTTATCTCCTGAAGGATGTTATAGATTCTCCTATGGGATACCTGTGGTGTCTGACAGATAGGCCGGTAGATGAAGTCGCTGTGTGCCCGGTCTCCTTTTTTTACCTTTGTCATTGTGCTAGTGTTTATTAGAGAGTCAATGAATGTCTAGGTCTTTGCCCATCTAAAGGGTGGAACTAATTACATAACAACATGCGTATACCTCATTCTGTTATACAAATCTATCTTGTCTGCATTGTGTTCTCTCTCCAAAGTAACTTATGACCTACATGAAGGACTGTGTATGTGTGTTGTGTGCGTGTGTGTGTTTGTGGTTTTAATTTGACACGCTTGTGTCCTTCAAGATGCTGCGGAACAAGTACCCTCTGATTGAAATCAAGCACTGACGCACTAGCGGAGTTGATTATCCACACAGAGCGACAGAAAGAGAGAGACAGAGAGGGAAAATTTTTGCGAAAAAGAGAGGGAGAATGACAAAGAAAAAGGGAGAACAAGAGAGAAAGAGAGGGAGGGAGAATGACGTAGAGAGATAGAGAGAGCGAGAGACCCCCATAGCCCAAATACAAGCCCTCAGCAGGAGAAATCTCACCAGCTCAAAATCCCATCAATAATTCAACAGCAACACAGGCGCGCTGGAGAGAGGGGGAGTACTCATAACAGGGAAAGGGAAGGGAAGGGAGGCTACGCAGAGTAGAGAGAGTCTTAGGGAAGATGCCGGAGGCAGAATCCCAACAAAAGTCAGGGAGGTGAGATATAACACAGGAGAGATAATGTCTATGATTTGCATAATGGCAGGATAAGAATAGTGGGCATGCCTCTAGGGACCCCCTCCATTCACCGCTCTGTGGTCACAGGGTGACAGAGGGGATGGGGCTGATTCGCCTGCTTATGCGTCCATTCCGGGGCCCGGATCATTCACACTTCATTCTGACCACCTGAGGACCTGACGGCGCACATCCTAGATCTCTGTCTCTCTGTTTCTCTCTCTCTCTCTCTCTCTCTCTCTCTCTCTCTCTCTCTCTCTCTCTCTCTCTCTCTCTCTCTCTCTCTCTCTCTCTCTCTCTCTCTCTCTCTCTCTCTCTCTCTCTCTCTCTCTCTCTCTCTCTCTCTCTCTCTCTCTCTCTCTCACTCACTCACTCTCTCACTCACTCACTCACTCACTCACTCACTCACTCACTCTCGCTCTCTCTCTCTCTCTTTTTTATCTTTCCTCGTACACTCCCTCTCACTCCATCAACTCCCCACTGTGGACCTTAGGAAAATATATTTGTTTTCTTCATACGTTTAGATGTAGTTGTCTATGGCACACAGAGGTACATGAAATAAGTAGAGTAATATACTGTAGCTGCAATTTAAAAGAGTAACATAAATAAAGATGACAGTTGTTAAAAAAAAGAAAGCTCCCCACTGTACAGCAATATTGTTGTATTGTATGAACAAAGCCAGACTAAATCCAAAACAAGCTAGAAAATGTATCAAATGAAAAGAATGGTGCTGTATATTATGCCGCATTGACTCGCTCGGATATTGCACTGGCTTTGCTTGCCCTGTGATCTTATGGGTGTAACTACGTCATGTTATTGTATTCCTTCGCTTTTCCTCGGCGGCAATGCGTTCCTCTTAACCTCACGGCACACCTTTCAGCTCCCTGCCCTGTGCCGTCGCAGCCTGTTAAGAGTGACTCCCTGCAGGGAGGGGTCGTCTCTGTGTGCCCCCCTGGGGAATGTGACTGGAGGTTTGCCCTTCGCCAGGCGTAAGTTATCCTTTTCTGGCCACTGGACAGCACCCTACTGTAACTCTGTGTTAAAGTAAAAGTACTCTGGTAGAGGGATGTAACTAGGGGCCAAGTAACATTGCAGAGGTGGGATATGGTCAGTAAGTCCACCATGCACTTAGTTACTGAAGGGATTCGAGGGAGTATACAGTGTACTTAGTTACTGAAGGGATTCGAGGGAGTATACAGTGCACTTACTTACTGGAGGGATTTGAGGGAGTATACAGTGCACTTAGTTACTGGAGGGATTCGAGGGAGTATACAGTGCACTTACTTACTGGAGGGATAGGAAAGACTACAACTTGTGTCGTTACTAGAGGGGTACGAGTGACTACAATGCACTTAGCCACTAGAGGTATATGGACCCACTTACTGGAGCCTGCTGTTACACTCCCTATTGTCCGTTATACAGGTCATAAAAGTTCTGTTAAATGCTTTACAGTAATTCGGTAGAATGGAAACGTGTTTTTATGGAACAATGGTAGTGGTGAGAGAGGATGAGAGGGGTGGATGGAGGGAGGGAGGGATGGAGGGGGGTTTATCATCCGATGGTCGAGTGCCTGGGAAACTGACTGTCTCTTCGCTTTGATACAGCAGTGATGCGAAAGAGCTTCTGTGAATTATTAAAGGCAGTGAACGAGAACGAGAAGCGCGCAGATGTGCAAGACTGCTCCGGGAGGGGGGGGGGGGAGTCGACGTGTAGGAACAAGGCTATGTCATATGCTCCAGCTGACAAGTGGGTTTCCGTTGACAATAACGACGCCTGATGGACACATTATGTGTCGGGCCACTATTTTTGGGGGTGCATGTCAGAAATTTGAAAGGGGTCAGACGTTAGTCCCCTGACACTTTGACAACTGCACCTTAAGAAAAGGCTTAAGGCGGTTGCTGCTGCGGCGGATTTGACAACGTGGGCCTTGGTGTTGTATTTCACGCCCCTGCCTGGCCTGGGAAAATGGAAAATGAGTGTTGCTTCGTGTGTGTGTGTGTGTGCGTGTGCGTGCGCGTGCGTGTGCGTGTATGTGTGTGTGTGTGTGTGTGTGTGTGTTTGCTTGCAGCCATTTATTACCAAAATAGACGCGGCTCGCGTGCCCAAGTCTCCAAGTGAGCAGATGTATGCCGATTTATTGTGATTAGGATGCAGAAGGAGGGACGAGAGAGAGAGAGAGAGAGAGAGAGAGAGAGAGAGAGAGAGAGAGAGAGAGAGAGAGAGAGAGAGAGAGAGAGAGAGAGAGAGAGAGAGAGAGAGAGAGAGAGAGAGAGAGAGAGAGAGAGAGAGAGAGAGAGAGAGAGAGAGAGAGAGAGAGAGAGAGAGAGAGAGAGAGAGAGAGAGAGAGAGAGAG